>JAHFWF010000126.1:0-290658 GCA_022545495.1 Chrysanthemum lavandulifolium
AAATAAAATAATTAAATAAATTTTATATTTGTATATTTTAGAAGTTTTCCTTTTGAAAATATAAAATGGTAGCACACAAAAAATATCTACCTACAGAATCGACATTTAGCAATAATGTTGTGAGTCAAACGATCACACAAATATAAAATTAAAATTTGTAGTAGCACATTCTATGTATAGAGCAAATTGAAAGTGCAATTAACATGTCTTTGATATTGATTCTAATAAAAAGTGTCCATGATATGCATTGTTTATAAATAAAATAGCCAATTGTTAGAGCAAAAAGACTATAAATCATAGTATAGGTACATAAAATACACGTCTGCTTGACCAGACATTCAATTTGCAACATGTATGTGTGCCCGTTACCATTCTAGGCCAAAGAAAAAGCACATTATCGTCGTGCAAAGAATCTTCCAGTACCTCAAGGGAACACCCCATATGGGCCTTTGGTATCTAAAAGACTCCGGTTTGAAACTAATAGCCTGTTCAAATGTAGATTTTACAGGTTGTCAGATTGATTGTAAGAATACTTCAGGAACAAATCAGTTTTTAGGTGATAAGCTAGTAAGCTGGTCTTCAACGAAGCAGAATCATACCGCATAGTCTATGGCTGAACCTACGCATATCTCCCTCTTCGGATGTTTTGCTCAAGTAGAGTGGATGAAAAAATCAGTTGACTGACTATGGCTTCTTTGATAAAATCCCAATTTATTGTGATTCGAAGAATGTCATCGCCATCTCTTGTATCCCATTGCAACACTCTCGGACGAAGCATGTTGCAGTCTGATACCATTTCATTAAGTAACATGTGGAGAGGCGGAGTGTGGAGTTGTAGTTAAGTAAATCGATTACCAACTTCTTTGAATTCTTGCGAAAGCATTGCGGAGAAAACATTTGATTATTTAAGAAAGCGACTTCGGAATGGCAAGCATGTGTGATAAGGATAACAAAGGTTGAAGAATTGAAAGAGTAGCATTTTCATGAGTACACGGTATCGATGCGGGTTTTACTCACGGTTTTAATATTTATAAAGTCTCGTTATACCTATGGTCTACCCTAATGCACTAGGCGATGTACTCGATCGTGTGTGGTGTAGTGTAATGTAGCAGCAGGGGTAGTCACGAGAGCTATGTGTGTTGGATTATTACTAAGTCTAGGTGTCACAGTTAATAAAGGTTTCGATAGGGATTTAATTAATTAAACTAATAAAGAAGAAAAGCGGATAAATGGTAAAGGAAAATCAATAAAGGAGATTGGTGCTAACCTAGTTAATCCTCCTAGCTAGTAATGTCTCGTCTACTTACTTCAATTACTTGGTGGGGTCAAAGTCGAGAGGACAACATTTGGTCAATTCGCCTAACCTATCGACAAAGATGCCACAACAGGAGAAGTCGGTGTCCTTCATAAGTCTGTTGTTTACGGTCCCTAAGCCAAGTCATTAAATGCTACATGCTAAATTTATAATAGTGAGTACCGGCCGTTAGGAACTTAGACCTCGCCTCCTAATTCTTAAGTTTATCAAGCGATGGGTGATCGGTTGGTCGAATCGCACAAGTAGAAAGGGTCGTCGGTTGGTCATATCTTACCCTTCCGTCTCGATCCGCTCACCTAGGGTCGATTGGTCATATCTCTAGGCAATTGGCCTCTACCGCCATTCAAAACTACCGAACCAAGGGTGGCTACCAATAAACTATGCATGCATACACTTAGAAATAATTATGCGGAGTAAAGTAGCATGAACAAAACAATTAAGGAATCATAACTAGGCCGGCACCAAGAGGTGCTTAGCCGCTCATATTAATCATACAAACCAATTCAATATTCAAAGGTACAAAATACATGAATTGAAAGTAAAGAAAATATAAAATGCTAATGCTTATCGTAGAGGGTGATTTCTCCTTGGAGCAACTCAAGTATGCTCTCTAGACACCTTGACTTTTCCCACGTTCTCTGGTTGTTGTCGTGGAATGGGATGGTGGAAATCTTTGGAATTTGTGGGGTATTTATAGGCCATATGCGGGTTCTGGCGTAACTAATATAAAAGTTCGCCATAACCTCCTATTCATCGTATTTTGCACTAGATCTGCTGGTTATGGCGTTACCTTATAAGTGGTTCGCCGTATTCTTCAATAAACTTGGTTCTGCGTAGTTGAGGTAATAGTTACGGTGTAAGTATCGGTGACGTGGAACCTCATTTGACCTAATATAGTTAAATCGTAGCCTTTGGGAAGAGTTCGCGTAACATACGATAAGTTGGTATTACGAGTCACGCAATAGTTCTGACAATGTGAGGAGATGAGTTCGCAGTAACTTCTTCAAAGTAACATCTTGTGATAAATCTTTAGATATTTCTCCAGTTCAGCGTCTCTTTAGCTCAATGCTCGTAATTTACGAAAGTGGAAAACAATGGAAAACAAGCATAAATCCATATAAATGATATAAATTACAAGCTTTATTAGGGGAAATTGACACTTAATATTCAGGACTATTTGATGTTATCGGTATCTTTTATTACGTGTTATTTGTGTTTTTATAAAATTTAAGAAAGTCTATATATATTTTTTATATAAATTTTATAATATCCAAAATGATTTTATTCTATTCTATTTTTTTAAAAATAAAATGAGTTAAAAACTCATTCGACTTCTGATTCAATTTGATTGTAACTCATTTTAATTAAAAAGGAAGTTATACGTTTCCTTGCAATGATCCTTGTGGACGAAAGAGATGACTTTTGGGTCTTGAGCGGGTTTTCTTTGTTTAATATCTTGTTGGGAATTATATTTGAGTTGATAAGACAAAACATGTGAAAGATGAAGGACTTAAGAAGACAAAGAAAGAATTCTTCAAATGATGAAGAATGAAACACAAGGTACTTACTTGTTAAAGAAAAATTTATTGTTTAGTCATTTGTAACCCTGGTATCTCTATTATATAAAGAGATACAGGGAATTAGTTTTAAGTGTGTGTCAAGATGTGAACAACCAAGTGTGTGTGTGTGTTTGTACATGCGTTAAGGAAAAAATGCCTATGGTATTGTTTAGTCGACTAGAATAGTGTTTAGTAGAGTAGAGATGATAGCGAAGAACCTTTAATAATAACAAAGATGTTTCTTTATATCCGTTGTGCGTTCTATTTATCGTTGTTATTGTTAATCCCTAGAGTTCATAAACGATCTTAAAAATTGGTATCAGAGCGGAGAGCTCTTGATATAGGGATCTACAAGGTTTTTCGAAGAAAAAGGTAAAAAAAATTTAATCGAAATTTTTTTCGTAATGTCTCTCGGTACATTTTCAAGCAATGACAACTTTCGTTAACCATTGTATCGGGCGAAATTTTTGGTGGGCGTGCTCTATACATTTGGCTAACTTGTTCACGAATGGATCTTCCATCGAGTGCGGATCGTAAGTTATTGATCGTAAAAGCTGCGCATATGGGTATAAAGTTTTGAATTTATAGGGTTTCGTTTTTAAAAACGTTTTCCTCCTTCTAGTTTATCATGGAAATCATTTTTGGGATCATCATTCTTCAAACTCTAATCATGTTATTGGCGAAAGCAGCTATGGATCAATGATTATTCAAATTCTAAGGTTTCAAGAAATTTGAATTTTAGGGTTTCTTCCTATTTGTTTTTAATGATCTATCATTATTACAAAATCATTGATCACGGTTACATCATGTGATCTTGACGATTAACCTTAATGTCAGTTAGGGTTTTTGATTCAGTGATGTACCATAGCTGTGACGAGCAAATAGGAATGGTTATTGTATGCTCGATCATGAAACCATTTAATCATAATAATTCTTGTTTATTAAACTTCTAATGGTGTATGCTATAGTTACAAACTGATAGTATTTTTGGTTACTTGGTTGTCGATATAATAATTCTTGTTTATTAAACTTCTAATCGTGTCGTTTGTGCACATCTTCTGGTCAAGTCGATATATAGAGAAGTAGCCTTGGGAAAGGAATTGGAGTTGATTAGTGTTTGAGATCCTAGCTTGGATCTTTGAAGCGACTCGATTCTTCTTTGCTACTTATTTGTGTTTATCTTGATCGGTATGAGTTAGTATTGTTCAAATATAGATGAAATCTTGCCTGATTACAACTCAATATTGTTCGTCCTTATCGGTTAATCTTGTCGTCTATGAAGAGTTAATCTTTATTCGATATCGTTAATCTTGCCAGTTTTCATTTTATATTGCTAGTTTCCAATGGCTCGTTCTTTTTGCATAATTGATTACGAAGAAAGGTTTTTATCACTTATTTGGCGATGAAGTGGAACTACTTGGATGCGTGTTTTATCATACCTTTTAGCAGGAGATAACTTGTTTGTGCATTCATGTTGTATTGAAGCAACAAAAGATAAAGTCATTGAAGAAACATTTCTGGAAAGATGGCACGTCCATTTTCAATATATAGATATGATTTCTTATTAGAAAAAACTTTCAGAAAGTGAGACTACAACTATATAAATACTTTTAGGGTATACTAGTAGAGTACCCGCGAGTTGCGTCGATCGTATTTTGAAATAATTTTTTTTGGAGAATCATGTATTTTAATTTATTATGTTCTTTTAACAATAAATTTACGGATATCAAGAATTTCATATGACTTATTTCAAGTCCTTAACTAATGAAATGTTTTTTATTATACAATTGTGATAATTAATATTAAAGGTGTCAATTTGTATAACATAGGCCCATTTGGCTCGTACCCGTTTAGCCCATTAGTTTCCAGTATATGATCTTGTTTTGGACTTTTTAAAGCGATTTGTATAACATGAGCCCGTTTGGCCCGTGCTCGATTAGCCCATGCCCGTTTGGCCCGTACTTGTTCTAGCTCGAGCCCGTTTGGCCCGTGCCCGTTCAGGCTCTAGCCCATTTGGCCCGTTGCCCGTTCGGGCTTGAATATTTGTATAATGTGCTTCATTATTTGTATTAGTGATATTTAATGCATGAATTGTGTTTAAGTTGGTTGTACAATATGTTTGATAATTTGTATTTCTTATGTAAGGGTATTTTAATAATTGCATTAATTGTATTTATTGACCGGTTAATTAATTGACTACGTTAAAAACATTCAATATATTAATAGCATTAAAGTAGTGTACATTATGGTTTTAGTAAGACTTATGTTTTGTCTTTTAAATCGTGCATTAAAGTAGTGTCACGTTATGTTTTTGGGATTAAGTCGTAGAATAGCAATGTACTTTTTAAAGTGTCTGGTTTTGGTACGCTTACTTTAGCATTGTACTTTTCAAATTGTCTCGTTTTGGTACATGTACTTTTTTAAGTTGTAGAATAGCAATGTACTTTCCATAAGTGTTTCAATTTGGTAAATCATCAACGTACCAAATTGGAACACTTATGAAAAGTACATTGCTATTCTACAATTTTAAAAAGTACACGTACCAAATTGGAACACTTATAAAAGTACATTGCTATTGTACAACTTTAAAAAAGTACACGTACTAAAACAGGACACTTTAAAAAGTACATTGTTATTCTACGACTTAATCCCTATGCTTTTGTCATGTAAGCTATTAAATTTCTATAATAAGCAAGCTGGATTTTTAAACATTTCTATTAAAAAAATGTCTAAATGCTTTATAAGATAGTACGATAATGGTTTATTATTTTGATTAGCTTATTATTTAACTACTTAATTTTATTTGAAAGTATTTTTATCCTTAACTTTGTTTGAGACATTGGTTTAAACCCTTAACTTTGTTTGATTATTTGATAAAAACCTCGTAAGTTTAATAAATATTTAAGTAAGACATTTAACTAATTTGGCCGACATTGTTATTTGTAGCTTAAAATGACTATTGGATTGGCCGTGACGACGACTATGGTTTTTCATAGTTTTGGTGTATTCAATAAGTAAATTAATTAGTAGCCATGTTTATGGGACATGTATCACTTTTAACAATTCAAATCCGACCTTGAGGTGACTGGTACTCGAATCGGAATTAACGGATGTAGCATATCGGGTCGGTAAAAAATGGGTTACCCGCCGGTGAGGACGATTATCTATTTTTCTTGCTATCCAAACCGTTCGCCTTATTGTATACCAACTTTTTGGTTTTCAATTTTTAGTATTGTTATTTTCTCGTTTAGACCACGTGAATGAAGCGAATTGGTTCGTCGATTTCTTTGTTGGGGGGAATTGCATATATATCCCTCCAAAGGTGAATAATTCCATATGTATCCTTCTTACAAGTTTTTGATGCACATAATACAATGATTTTTATGCATACAAAGGATATATATGCAATTCGCATCTTTAGAAGGATATATATCAAATGACCTTTTGTTGACCAGTGACAATCAACTATTCCTAATAGAAACCGGTAACATGTGGGTTAGCATGACCTTTTAACCATTTTTTAGGAAAATAATAAAACGTTGGTACATGTATTCAAATGTTTTTATTGAAAGTTAAAGGTTAATCAAAATGGTCATTTAAAGTTAAATGTTTTAATAGTACGAACATTTAAAGTTACGGGGTTTATTCAAACAAATTTTTTAAAGTTGGAGACAAAAATATTGTCAATCATAGTTAAAGGGTTAAATCAAATGATCAAATGAGGTGAGATCAATGGAAAACAAGTCCAATAAAAAAAACAAATCATAAGATCTCAACAATCCATCTTCTTTTCATCCAATGGATGAGATGAAATAAAAATTAACAAAGGAAAGGTAAAAATGTAATTCTATAAAAACCAACTTTCCACCATTTTTTTAAAAATAACATATCTTGCAAACGGTAAATCTTCAAGCTACAAAAAATACACCATCGCGATGAGAAAAAAACCATCTTTCTATAGATATGCACTTTTATATACTTTCGACGAACTTTTTTTTCAAAATTTCCGTTCAGACAAATCACGCGTGATCCGTAAAAAAAAATCACATGTGATTTGTTATTTTTTAAAAAACGCATGTGATCCACGAAAAAGAATTACATTAAAAAGAATCACATGTGATCCGCCAAAAGAATCACATGTGATTTGTTATTTTTAAAAATCACGAGCGATCCACCAAAAGAATCACATTAAAAAAGAATCACATGTGATCCACAAAAAAAAATCAAGTTAAAAAAGAATCACATGTGATCCGCCAAAAGAATCACATGTGATCCAAACAAAAAAGAATCACATATAATTTGAGGTACAATCAGATGTGATTTGCACAAAATCACATGTGATTCTTTGATAGATCACATTAAAAAAAAAGTTCCTTGGACCTAAGATGCATTATTTGCCATTTCTAAAAAATACACCTTCAAAGTAAACTACATACACACACATCGCTACAGGTTGATCCAAATACACACATAATTTAATAATTACTAGAAATTCTTATCTTTTTCAAATGGTTGACCAATGCATTCACATACAAATCGTATACCCACACAATTTCTTTTGGTTAACATTGATTTTACACCATTAGATCAATATCTCAGTTACAATAAAGGACTTGAAATCTACAAATCGACTTCACATGTCAGTCCAATGACTTCTTCAAGAAACAAGATTGAAAGAGCACCAAGATGGTGATACAAACAAGACACTGAAAGTGGATTACGAACCTCCTCCTTCATCTTCTTCTTTTTCATCTTCTTCATCTTCAATACTTCAAAACAGAGCTTGTTATTAAGCAGTCTATATCCGATTACATCATCTTCTTCCAAACAAATTTCTTGGTTGTGTAGTCGAGGTATTATTAGATTCACGCTAGTCTTGAATCTTGGACATGGATACAAATTGTAGCGAGATATTTCATCACATGTTTTGGTCAAGTTAACGATCTGAAGTGAATATTTGGTGAGAGAGAGAGTGTGTGTGTGAGAGAAGAGTGAAAATGAAAGAAGTGGCGGGGTGAGTGTTTTTGTGTGTGTGAAATAATATGACAAACCTACCCCTCCACCAAAATTAAAGGAAAATAATGAAAAAATCGTGAGCTTGACACTTGTTGTCGTTGTGTGTAGCCATTATTTTTTTTCATTGTAACACAAACCTTTTGAATTTTGTCATTGTATGTATTGATTAGGTGAATTTGTGTTGTGTATGTACCAGTTAGGCTTAGCGTTACATCGTTAGTCCTTTTATATTAGCGATCGTTAGTAAATAACTTAAAATTCGTTCTCTACATTTTTATTCGTTTTCATCCGTTATTATCGTTTTCTTCCCTTTTACGATTTCGTCCTTTTACCGTTTTCTTAGTTTTACGTTTTCTTAGTTTTACGATTTCGTCCGTTTTACGTTTATTTCGTTTTACGTTTTCTTAGTTTTACGTTTCTTAGTTTTCGTCCGTTTTACGTTTTCTTCCCTTTTACGATTTCGTCCGTTTTACATGTTTTCTTAGTTTCGTCCGTTTTACGTTTTACGTTTTCTTAGTTTTACGTTTTCTTAGTTTTACGATTTACGTCCGTTTTACGTTTTCGCTTTCGTTTTACGTTTTCTTAGTTTCATCCGTTTTACGTTTTCTTAGTTTTACGATTTCGTCCGTTTTACGTTTTCGCTCGTTTTACGTTTCTTAGTTTTACGTTTTCTTAGTTTTACGATTTGATCCGTTTTACGTTTCGCTTTCGTTTTACGTTTTCTTAGTTTCGTCCGTTTTACGTTTCGCTTTCGTTTTACGTTTTACGTTTTCTTCCGTTTTAAATCATTTTACGTTTTCTTAGTTTTACGTTTTCTTCCGTTTTACGATTTCGTCCATTTTACGTTTTCGCTCGTTTTACCGTTTTCTTCGTTTTACGATTTCATCCGTTTTACGTTTTGCTCATTTTACGTTTTCTTCCGTTTTACGTTTTCGTCCGTTTTACATGTTTAAAATGGCGGCGTGTAACGTCGCGTGTAAAGAAAAGTGAAAAGCGGGCAAGCGGAAGTGTAAGCGAGCGTGTGGGCGAACCAACGGGGCGGCGGGGCGAAACGCGGAAAAGCGGACGCGGAAGCGTGTTAAGCGGAAGCGTGTAAAGCGGCGGCGTGTTAAAGCGTGTGGCGTGGCGCGGGCAAAGCGGAAGAAATCGTGTAAAGCGAGCGTGTAAGGGCGGCGGCGTGTAAAGCGGACGGCGGAAGCGTGTAAGCGAGCGTGTGCGAGCGTGTAAAATGGACGGCGTGTGGGGCGGCGTGTAAGCGGCGAAAAAAAGCGGCGTGTAAAGCAGACGTCGGTAAGCGGGCGTGTGCGGGGCGGGCGATGTAAAGCGAGCGTGCGATGTAAAGCGGGCGGCGTGTAAGCGGAAGCGTGAAAGCGGTGAAATCGTGTAAAAGCGGACAAAATCGTGTAAAAGCGGAAGAAAATGTAAAGCGGACGACGAAGAAAACTTGTAAAAGCGGAAGAGCGTGTAAAAGCGGCGGCGTGTAAAGCGGACGAAATCGTAAAAGCTAAGAAAGCGTAAAAGCGAATGAACTAAGAAAGCGTGTAAAAGCGTGTAAAAGCGGACGAAACTAAGAAAGCGTGTAAAAGCGGACGAAATCGTGTAAAGGGAAGAAAGCGATAATAACGGATGAAAGCGAATAAAAGCGTAAGAGAACGAAATTTTAAGTTATTTACTAACGATCGTTAATATAAAAGGACTAACGATGTAACGCTAAGTCTAGCTGGTACATACAATAACACAAATTCACCTGCTGCTACATCTGATGACAAAAATTCAAAAGGTTTGTGTTCTGATAAAAAAAAAATAGTTAATATACACAACGACAACAATGTCACAAGTTCGATCGATTTTTGTCGTTTTCCAAAATTAAATGAAAAGTTGTATATATTGTATCCGTCGGATGTAAAAGGAAATGGACGGTCAAGATGAAAGGATTTGTTCTATGGGAAAAATGTGTTCTGCACCGATCTTTTGTCATGATCAAATAAAGTTAAGAATGAAACCTTACAAACAATTAAATGGTTAAACCGTAAGTTGACTTAAATTTAAAAAATTAAATCGCTATTTACACATACTTTTATTCAAATCAAAATATTGTAACATTTTTGGATGGAGGAAACGTGCGAAATGATTACCAGCTCTCTTCTTTCTGAAAATAAAACAGATTCATATACTTCATGGAGCTCCTCACCTTGTACCAAGTAAGATTTTAATTTCCATTTTCTATATATTGATCCATAACTTCGAACGTGGCTTTTGACTTTTAATACATTCATTACATGTTGAAAAATAGTCTAGAAATTATTTTAGTGAAAGCTGGAAGCTCTTTTTATGGCCATGGCTCCTGTCCTTTAGAGATTCTTTAATCTATTCGTAGAACATTAAGAAGTTTAGTGAATGGGCATTTGTTTTGTTAAGTTTCTTCCTGAGAAAGTCGTGTATATATGGAGATTGGTTGCGTGCGTGTTTGTCGTGTCAATATTGTTTCTAGTCCTTTCTTGGTCACTCCTTATTCAATATGGTGACACTTCTTTAGTGCCTAGATCAATATACAAGCTCATTATTGTTGCCAACGCACCATCTTACATAAAACATGATGAAGCTGAGCCAATCGAAATCATGTCTCCCCCTTTTGTTGGTTCATCTTGTAATGAATCATGTTTTAAATCAAACCTTATTGAACCACCAACCATGTGTGATCAAAAGCATGCTCTACTTAAAGTGTTTATGTATGATTTACCTCCAGAGTTTCACTTTGGATTAATAGGTTGGAAAGGTTACGGAAAACATATATGGCCTAATGTGAGTAATTTGAGCAGAATCCCTGTATACCCGGGTGGTGTAAGCGTACAACACAGTATGGAGTATTGGCTTACACTTGATCTTCTATCTTCGGTTACTCCAAATGTGTCTCGACCTTGTAGTGCAATTCTTGTACAAAACTCGAGTCAAGCAGATGTTATTTTGTGCCATTTTTTCATCTTGGAGTTACAATCTGAATTGTAAGATTCGTCTCACCTGTGAAAACAATATGGACAGGGTTTTGCAAGAGAGATTGATGGAGTATTTGATTGGTACAGAAGAATGGAAAAGTCAGGTGGAAAAGATCATTTGATCATGGCTCACCATCCAAATAGTTTGCTCTTAGCAAGAAGATACTTACGTTCAGCTATGTTTGTTCTTGCCGATTTTGGGAGGTACCCTACATGGATTGCAAATATAAATAAAGATATCATTGCACCTTATAAACACGTGGTTAAACAACTTAATGCTAGCAATTCACCATCTTTTGAAGAAAGACCTGTGCTAGTGTACTTTCAAGGAGGAATTCAAAGGAAAGATGTAAGTTTGTCATGTCCTTTATCATTATATTCTATCTTCCTTTTTTATTTGCTGTCTCAGTATTGATTAGTTTCATTATTTACCTGAACAGGGTGGAAAGATTCGTCGAATACTATATGACCTATTGAAAGATGAAAATGATGTGCACTTTACATTTGGAAAGCCATCCCCAGATGGGGTTCACGCGGCATCAATAGGAATGGCTTCTTCCAAATTCTGCCTGAGCATTGCAGGAGACACTCCTTCATCTAATCGTTTGTTTGATGCTATTGTTAGTCATTGTGTTCCCGTAGTAATAAGTGATGACATCGAGTTACCATTTGAAGATGTTGTTGATTACTCTGAATTCGCCATATTTGTTCGTGCAACGGATGCTTCTAAGAATGGCTACCTTATGAAACTTATTAGAGAGGTTCAAAGAGAAAAATGGATTGAAATGTGGAGACGATTAAAGCAAATTACACCGCATTTCGAGTATGAGTATCCATCGAAGCCTGGTGATGCTGTCGACATGATTTGGCAAGCAATCCATCGAAAGGTGTCTTCTAAAGGTAGTAAAGTTGCTAGAAGAAACAGATACCGAATGTCACAAAAGTTTTCAAGGATTGGTGCTTTATTAACTTCTTAATACGTATGTACTTCGTATATGGATATTTTTTGACATATATATGTAACGTGTGTCCTTTACTCCTTTATAAAGAGCAACAATGCTATAAGACGCACAATCAGTTATGGGCTCGTGGCTACATAGGCATACGGTCAATTCCACAAGTTCTAGTATGTTAGTACAAACAATGTGACGGGTTGAAATATGTGTATAGAATGCGTGTTGGGTTGGGACAACAAACTATCAATGGGCTGAATCTGTACTAAACCAAGTGATGGATTGCATCTCTGCATAAATGAAAGCAAATCGTTAGCCTTACCGTGGGGACGGGCCCAACGATTAAGCTCCGGCGTGAGAGTAAGTATACATTCTTGTCAGAAAATAAAAGTGTGTGTATTAATATGTGAGAGAAAGTCATACCTTATGAGAGGATAAGAACTCCTTTTATACGCGAGGTTAATGCTAAGGTTTCCTAGCATTTCGCTTATAAAAGTTAGTGGCCAGAGTGGCACCCTTGTCGGGCAAGGTTTCACAGTTAATCGTGGATGCGGACACAGATCACCTTTCGCGACCATGGGTCTGGTCCGCTAGGTGCTTTGCGTGTGTCTGAGTCCGGACCGTAGCCAATTTGTTATTGGGCTTACTGACGTTCCGCTACTAGTGGTTGTTTTGTTGTTGGGCTTGGGCCCGAAATACGTATAGCACAAGCTGAGCTCACTAGGCCTGTTGTACGTGTTATACGTCATCAAGTCCCCCAGTCTAGTTTATTCATTGTGTGCGGTTAATTTGTCGCGTGCGGTGAATGTTATTAGACTTAAGGTAACTAACGGTTTTTTCTTCCCCTCCTTTGAAGCATCTTTGTGACGCTTTCTTTCTTAGTAGGTGGAACGTGCAACGTTGGCACTTCTGGGCTTTTCATCTTCTGACTGATTTGACCGAGTGGCCCACCCATCGTGCTGTCATCCTTATCTTTTTTATCCTATCCATTTAACTGGATTATCGTCGACACGCGTAATCATCTTAGGTTATCTTAGACTGAATATACGCTGGTATAAATACTCTGCCTGGTTTTTACCATTTCACTTTTCTTTCTTCATTGTTTTTCGCCATTGTCGAAATTTCTGCATTTTCTTAGTTTATGCACTTTGTGTTGCCTTACTTTTTCTCTTAAAAGAGGACCCATCCGCTTACCAGATTGGATCTTGACTTTTATTCTTCCGTCATGGGTACTATTACATATTAAAAGTCATCTTACCCGAGAAGCATTTGAAACCTTTTGCGGTAGGTTTCATATTTCTCCCGAAGTTCACCTAGAGCTTCCTTCACCCAACCAAACTGTGACAACCCGTACTTTCAGGTCATTTCTTGACACAATTTATGCTTCACTATTTCAACATTTATTGTAAACTTGGTTTACTTGTTTCAAATTCGCGTAACCTTAAAGGTTTAGCGGCGAATTCATGATCATAACATCACGTACATTTCATACGGACTAAGATTAGTCTACATTTCATTGACATCATTTGCACCTCATTAGTTCATTCATGACATTTCATTTCACATTTATCGCGTAATTTTATATTTAATAAACGTTATCGCGTGAGTTATTATTTTGTATATTTAATCCATTACTTTAAAAATGATCCCGATGTATTTCTAAACTTACATTTAGTTTATAAAACTATATTTTGAGTTTACCTAGTGTTTTAAATTTATTTTGTATATAAATCGTTAAAGTTAAATTATTACGACGTTTTCTTTAAAACTACACGATAATTATTTTATCACCCAAATTTCACAAGGAATGTATTTTAACAATTTTATTATCTCATTACATTCTATTTTGACCTATTAAAAACTTACTTGTACAAAAAATTTCTATTTACCTTTACTTGTACATTTTCTACATAATTACTTACACTTTCTTACCAATTTATTCAAGTAAACATTTATATAACATTTTAGAAAAAAAAAAAAAAGATAATTGGGAAACAAAGTCCCCCTAAAATCCGGTCCATAAGGATTGCATTTGATATGGTTGGTAAATGTTTTTCTACATTGTACAAATTTATACACTATCAAAGTACTTTCACTCATTTGATTCTCATACTTCAAAGTAAAGTCTTGTTTTCTCTCTTTATTCTCCTTCTACAAACCGACCAAGCCTCAAGATATAGAAGATTTCATCAAAATTTTGCTAATCAAGTTTTAATCAATCTAGAACACACTCTTTATTAGGTTTTGAAATAAAAACCAAGAGTATTTAGGCTTAACCTTGTTACTTGCACCTCATCATTTTCACTTGTAAGCTTGTTTCTTTCATTTTCATGTTTCCTTTTTCATTTCATATGTATCCTTTCATTTTTGGAGCAACATGCAAGACATATGTGATTTATACCATTTTTCATGATTTTAAGAGTTATATATATATATTTGGTCATCCTATAATTATCCCCATGGTATTCTTTGGTCTTGATGGTGATTAGGAACCCATGACACCCTAAGAAGGTGTATGGTAGGATTAGATTAGCTTTGGAGTTGATTTGAAGGGATTAGAATAGGTTTTGTCCGAGAAAAACTATTTTCGATACGTATATTATATGTTCTGTCCTTGTTTCATTTTTCTGGAAACTCCGACTTTAGTCACGACTTTTTGGCCTTGATATTTAGAAAATATACTTTAAAACGAATCCGTGGCCGCTTGAACGGATTAAAGCGGAGTTATAACGAAGCCGTGGTGAATTTTTAAAGTTTGACGACGAAAATATAATTTTCGAAATTTCAGCAACATATTTTTAGTTTGTTCGGGTCAAAACGAGCCTTAAGCTTCACAAATTATTTCGACTTATCAAAATATATTAGTATACTTTGATACGAGCTAAGGACATATTATCGTAGAAAACGGATTTGAAACGACAAAGATATGCGTTTTATAAAATTGCCGTAACTATTATTTTCCGAAAACTATATTATTTTTACGTTACAAGTGTTACATTAGTCAGTAATGACCATGTTTTAATTGTTTTAACAAAGTTGTGAAACTTTTGGAACGAATTGTCTTCTAGTAAAATCAAGTTCACCGCCATATTTTTCAAAACGATAAGCCGTTTGTATAGCGGAGTTATAATAAATTAATTACGGATGTTCAAACTTGGCCGAAACTCACTTTTTGCACTACAATTAGCCAAAACCACCATCTTTAACCCTTATTATCTTTATGTTCGAGACCTTTTGGACGAAAACTCCTGAACTGAAACTTCTAGATATCGATACAAACTTTCCAAAACCGTCGAGTTCGTTCTCTAACGATCGACGTAAACCATTTTACGACTAGTTTTCCAAAGCCATTTTGTTAATTTCATGAAAATTCCGACGACATTGTTTTACGGCGAAAAGTGAAAATTTCACCATAAATCATTATAAAACCATTGTAGGATGACATTTTGACGTAAAAACATGTAAAGTCATTTTGAAGGGTCAAGGCGTCAAAAGAGTATTTTTCGATGACGAGTAATATTTTCAAAACCCGCAAATGGTATAAATAACATATGAAGTGCATGCATAACATTACATTGCAACTCATGACATATCATATCATTGATAATAGGTCCCGGTTAACGCATCACATTATACCTCAGTGTACTCACTTTTGCCATCATTCCAGTTTACCAAGTGAGTCATAGCCCCACTTTTTCTCGTTTTAATTATTTATGAAACTCTTTGGGGGAGATGCATGCTCAATAATTTTTATTACATTCATGACTATTTGCAAATTATATGTTTATCCGAACTGAATGTTTAGTCATGCAAAGTAACCGTATTACCATACGTAGTATTTCCATAGTATATTCATTGGATGATGGTCTTGGTATATTCATTGGTGATGGTCTTGGTATATTCATTGGGTGATGGTCTTGGTATATTCATTGGATGATGGTCTTGGTATATTCATTGGATGATGGTCTTGGTACATTCATTGAGCTGATGGTCTTGGTATAATCATTGCACTAATGGTCATGGAATAATTTGAAACCGCATTGAATTAGGTGTTATATTATGTCAAGTAAACATTGATACATTAAGTCATGCATTATTATGTGAATTCATTTGACATCATGCGCTTGAACATAAACTATATACATTTTGGCAATGGGTTGTGAATACACAGTTGCAAGTTTTGTATGGGCGGAACTTGGAACCGAGTGGATTTACGATGCCTTTCTTTGCATAAACGATTTGAAGGCTTTACATTTCAACACAAACTCTATGAACTCACTCAACCTTTGTGTTGACACTTTTAGCATGTTTTATCTCGGTATCTAAGGCATTCACTTCATGGCATGCATTTGGACACATCATGGAGTCGCGATGACGACGCGTCTCACTTGAGTTTTACGTGCTTTAAAACATCGTTTGAATTGTAACAAACTTATTTCCGCAAGTTGATTTACATTTGGGACCTACTTTGTAAACTCGATTATTTTATTAAATCAAACGATGTATTTTCCAAACGACACTTTAGGTCGTTCAATATAACTGTGATTGTGATGCTATGACATCAATCCCGTGAATTCCATTCACCGCAAAGCAGTAATTTGGGGTGTGATGATTGGCATCGAGCTTGATTATAGAGAACTAGGTTGCATCATTGACCCTAGACTATAACTACATCACCATAGCATCTCATCATTTCATCATAAGTGCATGTTCACTTTGCATGCGGTTTATACGTACATTTTTCGAGTTATTTACTTTCATTTCATAACGATTGTCACATGGATGCCTTTAAATACCCATCCCATTATCCTTTTCTCATACTCTAATGTGGAGAATTCCTTGTTATTCCCTATCACAATCTTTACATAAATTGACTCATCACCGATAACGTCGAATACCGAGATAAACCTTTAAATAGGGCGAAGTCACTCTCACTCCTTTTGTTTCACCACTAACATGTCGAGTTACACTTTATTCACACATTAAGTCACTAAACCATTATACACTTGAAGCACTTACGACACCTCATAACCCACCTTTGCGGAACCCGTCGATCATTTCGAAAAATAACCTCAAACTTATCATTTCTTATCACTTCTCTTTAGAGCGCTTATTCCTAACATACGATTTGACTACGTCTCATTTTTCCTCTTATTTTGAAGAGTTATGGCGCCGAAGAAAGCTGCACCCGAATGGACACAAGCGGCTATTCAAAAGTTGGTAATGGATAGCGTAGCCGATGCTCTAAGGATTGAAAGGAAGCGGTGGGCTGCTGGCATTGCTGCCGAGGCCGTGGTCTTCTTTGAAGCCGCTAGGCTTCTTGCTTCTGCAGGAAATGCGAGGAGGGTCCGGAGTTAAAATCTGCTCGTATAAGGATTTCAAAGTGGAGATCCCACCAAGTTTAAAGGGACTGAAGGAGCCACTGCCATGGTGCGATGGTTCGAGAAATTGGAGTCCGTGTTTTTGCTGTGTAATTGCCCGGATGATAGTAAGGTCAAGTTTGCTACAAGTACACTACTCGATGGGGCATTGTCGTGGTGGAACTCATATGCTCAACCGATGGGAATGGAGAATGCTTTCAAGCTCACTTGGGAGCAATTTAAAGGTTTGGTAACTAAGAAATTTTGTCCGCGTACGGAAGTGAAAAAGTTGGAGACAGAATTCTATGAACTAGTAACAATTGGGTATGATATTGACACTTACATTCGGAGATTTCAAGAATTGGCCGCGTTATGCCCGTCTATGGTTTCCGATAACGAGAAATTACTAGAGGCTTTTATCGGGGACTTCCGAGGTTATTCAAGGAGATGTGACTTCGTTTGATCCACAAACAATCGAGGAAGCTATTAGGGTGACTCAAAAGCTCATGGCCCGGTAGTGAAGAAAGGTAAGTACACCAACACCAATCAAAACAACAACAACCCCAACAACCGCACCAACTACAACAATGACCAAAACAACAACAACAAAGCGATAACCAACTAAACAACAACAAAAGGAAATGGGAAAAGCGACCAAGGAGGTTATAACAACAACAACCAAAACCGCAACACTAACCATCATCAACAATGAATAGAAGACAAGAAGTCGCAATGGTCTATGTTCTTGCACCAACAAAGGAAGAGCTTATGCAGAAACTTACCACGATGTAATCGATGTACGCTACATCATAATGGTCCATGTGGTATATGTTACAAGTGTCAACAAGTAGGACACCTTGCTAGGAATTGTAAGGGCAAGACCATGGTTACGGGTTACGGATGCGGGAACAAGGACACTATCGGAACCAATGTCCTCAAAACCAAGGTCAACAAGTCGAAGGTGCTCATGGGAATGTATATATGTTAGAAGGAGGAGGAGGAGCTCGTCAAGGTATCAACGACGGAAGGCGAAGAAGTTTGGAAACTAACGATCTTATTTCTCCTTATGTACTATGTCGTACTAAGTTTATGTTTTCCATCGTATCCGAATCTTTATAACCTAAGATGTACTACTTTTGCTAAATCACTCGTTGTAAAATATTCTCATCTATCGTACTTTATTTTCTTTCCGATTTGTTATCATTTACGAGGATTTTAATTCTTTTTACTTTAACTATCATTTTAACGACACTTCTCCATGTCTTCTCTCCTCGATGTTCATCACAATTTTAACATCAGTTGACTCAACACCAAACAACATATGAGTCGATTAGTCCAAGCATTGCATAGTTACTCCTAAATTATACATAGCCTGATCACCTATGTCTAATTCAGGAAGAATCATGCGATGAAGGGAGTAGTAGGCTTATATGTGTAAGCAATCCGAATCGAGCCAAATTTTCAAAGTCCTCCTTCAAACCAATTTAGCCTAATCTCATGACAGTTCTTGTTTGATGAGTTGTGAGATTAAGTGAAAATTGGTTGGTAAAAGTCTTTGAGGGTTTTGCTCGGGAATGGGAAAGTTTGCCACATCAAACCCTAAACCCGATAGACTAACAACGATTGAATTCGTGGGTGAATTCCTTTTTGATGGGTGAATGTGACAACCCGTACTTTCAGGTCATTTCTTGACACAATTTATGCTTCACTATTTCAACATTTATTGTAAACTTGGTTTACTTGTTTCAAATTCGCGTAACCTTAAAGGTTTAGCGGCGAATTCATGATCATAACATCATGTACATTTCATACGGACTAAGATTAGTCTACATTTCATTGACATCATTTGCACCTCATTAGTTCATTCATGACATTTCATTTCACATTTATCGCGTAATTTTATATTTAATAAACGTTATCGCGTGAGTTATTATTTTGTATATTTAATCCATTACTTTCAAAATGATCCCGATGTATTTCTAAACTTACATTTAGTTTATAAAACTATATTTTGAGTTTACCTAGTGTTTTAAATTTATTTTGTATATAAATCGTTAAAGTTAAATTATTACGACGTTTTCTTTAAAACTACACGATAATTATTTTATCACCCAAATTTCACAAGGAATGTATTTTAACAATTTTATTATCTCATTACATTCTATTTTGACCTATTAAAACTTACTTGTACAAAAATTTCTATTTACCTTTACTTGTACATTTTCTACATAATTACTTACACTTTCTTACCAATTTATTCAAGTAAACATTTATATAACATTTTAGAAAAAAAAAAAAAGATAATTGGGAAACAAAGTCCCCTAAAATCCGGTCCATAAGGATTGCATTTGATATGGTTGGTAAATGTTTTTCTACATTGTACAAATTTATACACTATCAAAGTACTTTCACTCATTTGATTCTCATACTTCAAAGTAGCAAAAGTCTTGTTTTCTCTTTATTCTCCTTCTACAAACCGACCAAGCCTCAAGATATAGAAGATTTCATCAAAATTTTGCTAATCAAGTTTTAATCAATCTAGAACACACTCTTTATTAGGTTTTGAAATAAAAACCAAGAGTATTTAGGCTTAACCTTGTTACTTGCACCTCATCATTTTCACTTGTAAGCTTGTTTCTTTAATTTTCATGTTTCCTTTTTCATTTCATATGTATCCTTTCATTTTTGGAGCAACATGCAAGACATATGTGATTTATACCATTTTTCATGATTTTAAGAGTTATATATATATATATATTTGGTCATCCTATAATTATCCCCATGGTATTCTTTGGTCTTGATGGTGATTAGGAACCCATGACACCCTAAGAAGGTGTATGGTAGGATTAGATTAGCTTTGGAGTTGATTTGAAGGGATTAGAATAGGTTTTGTCCGAGAAAACTATTTTCGATACGTATATTATATGTTCTGTCCTTGTTTCATTTTTCTGGAAAATCCGACTTTAGTCACGACATTTTGACCTTGATAATTAGAAAATATACTTTAAAACGAATCCGTGGCCGCTTGAACGGATTAAAACGGAGTTATAACGAAGCCGTGGTGAATTTTTAAAGTTTGACGACGAAAAATATAATTTTCTGAAATTTCAGCAACATATTTTTAGTTTGTTCGGGTCAAAAACGAGCCTTAAGCTTCACAAATTATTTCGACTTATCAAAAATTTATTAGTATACTTTGATACGAAGCTAAGGACATATTATACGTAGAAAACGGATTTGAAACGACAAAGATATGCACGTTTTTATAAAATTGCCGTAACTATTATTTTCTGAAAAACTATATTATTTTTACGTTACAAGTGTTACATTAGCTGTAATGACCATGTTTGCGGCTGTTTTTAACAAAGTTGTGAAACTTTTTGGAACGAATTGTCTTCTAGTAAAATCAAGTTCACCGGCCATATTTTTCAAAACGATAAGCCGTTTGTATAGCGGAGTTATAATAAATTAATTACGGATGTTCAAACTTGGCCGAAACTCACTTTTTGCACTACAATTAGCCAAAACCACCATCTTTAACCCTTATTATCTTTATGTTCGAGACCTTTTGGATGAAAACTCCTGAACTGAAACTTCTAGATATCGATACAAACTTTCCAAAACCGTCGAGTTCGTTCTCTAACGATCGACGTACACCATTTTACGACTAGTTTTCCAAAGTTATTTTTGTTAATTTCATGAAAATTCCGACGACATTGTTTTACGGCGAAAAGTGAAAATTTCACCATAAATCATTATAAAACCATTGTAGGATGACATTTTGACGTAAAAACATGTAAAGTCATTTTTGAAGGGTCAAGACGTCAAAAGAGTATTTTTCGACGACGAGTAATATTTTCAAAACCCGCAAATGGTATAAATAACATATGAAGTGCATGCATAACATTACATTGCAACTCATGACATATCATATCATTGATAATAGGTCCCGGTTAACGCATCACATTATACCTCAGTGTACTCACTTTTGCCATCATTCCAGTTTACCAAGTGAGTCATAGCCCCACTTTTTCTCGTTTTAATTATTTATGAAACTCTTTGGGGGAGATGCATGCTCAATAATTTTTATTACATTCATGACTATTTGCAAATTATATGTTTATCCGAACTGAATGTTTAGTCATGCAAAGTAACCGTATTACCATACGTAGTATTTCCATGGTATATTCATTGGACTGATGGTCTTGGTATATTCATTGGACTGATGGTCTTGGTATATTCATTGGACTGATGGTCTTGGTATATTCATTGGACTGATGGTCTTGGTACATTCATTGAACTGATGGTCTTGGTATAATCATTGCACTAATGGTCATGGAATAATTTGAAACCGTACGAATTAGGTGTTATATTATGTCAAGTAAACATTGATACATTAAGTCATGCATTATTATGTGAATTCATTTGACATCATGCGCTTGAACATAAACTATATACATTTTGGCAATGGGTTGTGAATACACAGGTTGCAAGTTTTGTATGGGCGGAACTTGAACCGAGTGGATTTCTGATGCCTTTTTTGCATAAACGATTTCGAAGGCTTTACATTTCAACACAAACTCTATGAACTCACTCAACCTTTGTGTTGACACTTTTAGCATGTTTTATCTCGGTATCTAAGGCATTCACTTCATGGCATGCATTTGGACACATCATGGAGTCGCGATGACGACGCGTCTCACTTGAGTTTTACGACTTTAAAACATCGTTTGAATTGTAACAAACTTATTTCCGCACAAGTTGATTTACATTTGGGACCTACTTTGTAAACTCGATTATTTTATTAAATCAAACGATGTATTTTCCAAATGACACTTTAGGTCGTTCAATATAAGCGTGATTGTGATGCTATGACGATCAATCCCGTGAATTCCATTCATTGCCAAAGCAGTAATTTGGGGTGTGACACAAACTATGCATGAACGTCCTAGGAATAAGATCGGGCAGTACACTAGGTTTTTTGATTTTTCCAACTTCCGACTTCCGCTGTCTATTTTCCTTGTGGATCTTCTTATATACTATCAAATTAACATTACTCAGCTCTTAGTTATAGGTGCGGTTAAGGTTTCTCATTTTGAAATCTTGTGTCGCGTTCATGGTATTGCTCCAACTGTCGGGTTATTTCGTTGTTTTTATCTTAATTCAAAAGATATAGGGTGGATGTCCTTTAGTAAACGTGATGACGCTTCCGTCTGTTATAGGAAGCCCCTTGATTCCTTAAAGAGTTGGAATGATCATTTTTTATGGGTTGATGATTTCGCTTGTCCTGCTCTGTTTCTATGGCAAGCTAATAAAAATCTTTTTAAAGATCGCGTTCCTCGTGCTGATGAATTTAAGGTGGATGATTATGCCACTCTTGTTGCCCACCCTGCCCCGTTTCGGAGGTTCCCTGATACATTCCTCTGTTGGGTTGGCCTAAGTCATTTTTATCCTTTAAATGAGGACACGTACCCTGACTTTGTTAATTATGACAGAACGGGTGGGTGTCTATTGTTTTGTATATATTTTTTGCTTGGTTTCCTTTCCTTTTTATCTTCTAAACTTCTTCGTTTCTGTGCAGTGATGAATTTGTCCGCTTATATTCATGTGGCTGATCCTACGAAGGTGAGGGTTGTTGGGCGTAGACCTCATGAAGGGGAACCCAGGGTTTTGGAAACTATTGTTGGGCGTACAGTTTCACTTCTTCCCGTTGCTCTTCCCCGTGTTGAGGGTGAATTAGAGGCTAGTGTTAATGAACTCTTTGGGTCTGATGGTGGTGGCGCTAATGCTGGAGATCAATTGGCCTTGGAAGCTACTACTCTAGTTACTGAAGACACTGCCTCTGGACCTCAGCTGAAGAGGAAAGAGAACCCTTCTTCACCGGCTGCTGGCACATCCTCTAATCCTGTTAAGATGGTGTGTGTCGATTCTTCTCACAGGCTTTGTGTTACTGGTGTACCCGTTTCTGGTTTGCAAGATTTGTTGGCTGGTAGTATTCTAGATGATGAAGTTGTTGTTACAGTTGTCGAGACACTACCTTTTATTACATCTTCAATTTCAACTGCTCCTGAGCACGAGGTTGGGGTTTCTACTGATTTTTCCGCCAGGCATGAGTCACTTTTTATTGGTTCCATTCAAAGGTTTGTTATTTCTTCATATTCTTCTTATGATTGTAGCACCTCTGATGCCAAGGCTGAGGTTACTTCTTTTACCAGGTCCGGTATCATCCCGGAGGTGACGGTAGCTACCGTTATTGCTATAGTATCCATTCATGTTTCTTCCTTGAAAGAAACTTTCCCCGACCCTTCTTTGTAGGACCACTTTATTACACCAACCTTACGCGTATACACACCTTATCACAAGATGAACACACGTAACCAACACAAACACTATGCGTAGTAAATGAAGAAAGAAACAAAGATGAGAAAGATGGTGACTTGAATACTATGTTATGCGTATGAAATAAGATGAAAGAAAACTTGTTATATTGCTCAAAGAAAACACACACAAAACACACTCAAGCACACCCCTCAAATGACCATTTGAGGGGTATTTATACTCCTTATTCTAGACGCCCTAATGGGCTTTCCATGGGCCCGTGGTGGACTTGGATTGGATTAGGTTACAAGAACTTATACAAGGCTAGCTTAACATAACTTCTAGCCAATTAGCTTAGTCTAATCCACGAGCCCGTTGACTATTCTAATGCGATATCTAACACACGTTACAAAGTTCCTAAACGTGAATGACCATCACTTCTAATAAAAACTATTAAGGCTAACATTCTTCTTTCTTTGGGGGCTCATCCTCAGTCGGTTGCACCGATCAGGATGTCGAGGGGTTTTCGGGTAATTCCTTTGGTGAACGGTTAGCTGGTGATATTCGTGTTGCTATCGATTTGGACCCTTTACATTTACACGAGTCTTGTATTCCAAAGTGGAATGTACCTAACGGTGCTCTCCTGGATAACCCTTCAGATTGTCATGAGATGGTTGATGGGTTTGCTCCCCCTAAGTTTTTTGCTTCCATTCGTGGAATGGATTATGATCGGCTGTTTTTAGAGTTCAATTTTGGGTCTGCTTGTCAGTTATGCTTTGGTTCCGAGGTTTGGATGCATGCGGAGCATGATCTTAATGAAAGGAGAAGGTTATCAAATAAGTTTGATCAGCAAGAAAAATTGTTAGAAAATAAATGCAGCGAGATCGCTAGGTTGGAGGCTAGGCTATTGTTGACGGAGGTTGAAGCCTCGGAGGCAATCCGTCTCCGTGGCTGTGTCTCCTATCTTGAGGCTGTTGGGAAAGAAAACGATAACCTGCTTGCGAAGATTCAAGAACTTGAATCCTGTGTTGCTAGCAAAGACTGTGAGCTTGCAGAGCTGAGTTGTATGTCCACATACATGAAGTCTCAAAATGATGATCTTTCTAGTCAGGTTTTTATCTTGATACCCATCTTTCTTCGTTTCCCTCTTTTCCTATTTAAAGTTTTTTTAGGTGCGGGTTATGTAAGGTGAATGCTCTAGCCTTTGTTCTTAGATATCAGAGTTTGATCGTTTGAAAGAGCGGTTTATGAAGGTTTCCCTTTATCTAGAAGAGAAGCTTCATCCTTCTTTGTTTACTGGGTATTGGTTTGAAGATGGCTTTTGGCTGAAGGTTTCAGGCTCGCGATTGCCAAGTGTTGGAATTCGTCCGATTACCTTGAGACTTTGGGTACGTCTTTTAGCCATTCCATTGAAAGGGAGTTGTAGGACGGGCTTGTTGCTGGCCTTCATCATGGGGAGAAAGGAACAAATCTTTCAGATATAGAGGTGAAAAAGATGCTCTTCAGAGGCTTCGTGGTATGCAATTTCCCATGTTGTCCTCCTTAGAAGCTCTCAAAGATGCAGGTATTGAGGATGTTATGAATATTCTTCGCCTTGAGCCATTTGTTGCTAGTACTCATGGCATTGTTGATTCTCAACCTGGTCCGGAGCGGTTATCCATCCCTATTAATCATTTAGGAAATCCTGCTCTTGTAGATGAATCTCCCATATTTGTTTCTCTAAGTGCTTGTCTTGAAAGGGCTAGGAAGATAAGGGAAAGTGTTACTGATGACTGGTCTGTTCTTGCGGATATTTGGGATTCCTGGGTTGATCCTTTATCTGTGAGAAATTTAATGGATATGGTTGGTACTTCGGGTACCACCAAAGCCCCTGCCGTGACTACTATTGCTTTGTCGATGCCTCCTTCATCTGTACCTCTTTCCGTGTACGCTTATGAGGTGCCAAGTATGGTTGAGCAGGGCAATGTTGTATATGAAGTAACGATGGCTCCTTTTTAGCATCCTGAGGCGGGGCCCGTTCCGGAATCAAATCTTTCTGACTAAGCTTAGTTTAACCTTTATTGTGTTCCTCTTTTGTTTGTGCTTTGTATAACACTTTTCGTTTAATCGTTTTATGGCTGTGTTGGTACTCGTTTTGTACTTAGAATTTGTGTCTGATGTATGTACATTTGATTTTTATAACTTTTCAGTTACTACTATTGTTTAATTTTCACACTGGTATGTTCATTGCAATAGTCTTAGTTGAATATTTTTGGGTTATTCTCCTGATACTGGACTTGCAATATCTCTTACATATCTTGAGTGAATTTTGAGGTTACTCAACCTATCATTATTCGGAATAACGCTTTATCGGTCATGCCCAAATGTATGCGCGTCTTATTTACATGTACCGTAACTTTTTTAAAGTAAAAACGGAACGATTAATATATATATTATTTTTTTAAAATAAGCTTGGTGAAGGTAGCTAATCTTGACCATTTTCATTGATAATTAAAGAAACATTACAATATATGATAATAATTTGAAATATCAACCCCCTCTTGCGGAATCCACAAAAGGCAAGTTGCTTACATTTGATGGACATAACATCTCTTAAGATTGCAAACGTTCCATGTTCACGGAACGGGTTTCCTTCACGGTCTCTTAGCTTGTATGCGCCCTTTCCCAGTGCTTCTATGACTTCATAGGGTCCTTCCCACTTGGGTCCTAGCTTTCCTCCTTCTTCTACGTGACTTGCGTCATTGTTACGATATACCAAGTCTCCTGGCTTGAAGCTTGTATTGCAAACTTTAGATTTGTAGTACTTTTCCATTTTTGCTTTGCTTTTTGCTTCGTAGATTGTTGCCTTCTCTCTTCTTTCCTCTAAAAGGTCTAAGTTTATTTCTAGAGCCTCATCATTTTGTTCTACATTTATCTTTGCTGTTCTCCATGTGAGCATTCCTATTTCAGCGGGGTTGATAGCTTTCGTTCCGTATGTTAAAGAGAACGGAGTGTCTCCGTTGCTAGATTTGATCATTGTGCGATGCGCCCATAGGAAATGCGATAATTCTTCCATCCAATTCTTTCTCCTTTCTTCCAGTCGTGTTTTGATTCCCTCCCCTAAGCTCCGGTTTGCCCTTTCAACTAGTCCGTTGGCTTGTAGGTGTTTGATGGAAGCTAAATGTTGCTGGATGTGCAGTTTTTTGCACCAATATTTGAATGCTTTGTCTCGAAATTGTTTTTCGTTATCAGATATTATTTCTCTGGGGAGTCCAAATCTGCATACTATGTTTTCTCATACAAATTTTTTGACTTGATTGCCCATAATAGTTGCAACTGGCTTTGCTTCTATCCATTTAGTAAACTAGTCTATTGCTACTATGAGAAAATTTGACTTTTTCGGGGCCTTCCGAAAAAGGATCGGCAATGTCAATTCCCTATTTATGAAATGGCCATGGGGAGGTGATTCGAGTTAGGTTTTCTTCCGGGTTTCTTAGGACAGGTTTATGTACTTGGCAGTCTTTGCATGCTATTATCAACTTTGGGTTATTATACAAAAAAGTCACTAAAGTTTGCGGAAAATTTGTCCTAAGTCACTAAAGTTTAAAAGTTGTTATTCAGGTTACTAAACTTATGAAAGTTGTCATCCACGTTACTGAACTTATGAAATTTGTCATCTACGTTACTGAACTTGTAAAGACATGACATTTATGTTACTTAACATATAAAAAAAATAAACGTAAAAATCTCTGAAATTATAGACGTGTTTGCTTTTTAACGTTGAATAACCTGAATGACAACTTTTAAACTTGAGTGATTTAGGACAAATTTCCCGCAAACTTTAGTGACTTTTTTGTATAATAACCCTATCAACTTTCGTGAATCCTTATGCACGACGTGCCAAGAGTATCGAGTTCGCAAGGCCCCAGCTACTACGGACCTCGTAGCGTGCAAGCTGCAGGATCCTTCATGGATTTCTCTTAGTACGTAATTTTCACGGGTGGTCCAACACAATGTAACCATGGTCCGAGGAAAGACTTCTTGTAAAGGGTCCGTTGATTCTGCGAATCGTTGTGACTTTCGCTAATTGTCCTTGCTTTCTTTGGTTCTGCCAGGAGTATCTCCTCCGTTAGGTACTCATATATTGGGGTCATCCAAGTGTGCCCCTCTTCTTTCACTATTGCTAGAATTGCTAATTCTTCTATCGACTTTTGCTTGAGTTCCTCAACTAGCACTTGCTTGTTTAAGTGCGCGAAGCTGGTAGATGCCATCTTGCTTAGAGCATCAACCTTCTTATTTTCGCTCTGAAGGACTTGTATAATAAAGAACATTAGGAAGATACTTAAGAGTGCCTTCACTTTCCGCAGATATTGAATCATCCCTGATTCCTTCGCTATGTATGATCCATTAACTTGATTAGCCACAAGTCTCGAATTCACACTTGCTTGGAGGTTTTTATTCCCATTTGTTCTCAAGATCGATGCGTGCAAACAGTCAAGCTAAATCACTCAAGCCCGCCACTGTGAATGGCGGACCGTGTCGACTTAAAGCGCTCAAGCACGAATGCAATGAAGATCGAGGAGTCTGAGTGTTTCCCGGTCGTTATGTCCCGGTGAGCTATGCAATGGATTATCAAGCGATATAGTGATCGAGGAATCGAGCGGAAAAGGATTTGATGATTATTATAACTACGGAAAAAACCAACAGATAAGAACGGCTTAAATGCAAATTAAAGGAAATTAAAAGATAAAATCTATTAAATAAACGCTATCACTATATTTAAAATGATGAGCGTTTAAAACTTAAAACTAAAACTTACGTTTAAATTAAAATTACGTAGCGTGTAAAATAAAAAGTGAAACTTATACAATATTAAGCCTAAAAATATGAAAATACATTTTACAATCCTAATGATAAAAGAAAACTTATAGAAAAGAAAATTATTTTTATAACTAATTAATTAATTATTATTAATTAAAACTATTTTAACTATTTAATAATTACTTAAAATACAAGAAAATAAGAAACAAAGCTAGAAAAATAAAATTAAGACTTAGAAAAGTCTAAAATAACAAACTAGAATTTTCAAAACTATTTTTGTATTTTTCTGATTATTTTTCTATTTTCTAGGAATTAAATACTATTAAAAACTAATTAAATTATTTAAAAATACAAATTTAACTAAGAAAAATCTAGAAAAATATTTTTTTCTCTTTTTATATTTATCTTAACTTAAGAAAAATGAAAAATTATTTTTTTGAAGCTTTTCTTAATTATTTGTATTAAATACTATTTAAAAAGGCTTAAAACTAATTTAAATTAAGAAAAATAGCAAAACACCTTAGAAAATCTGAAAATTTCAGGAAAACTATAAAATAATATTAGGAATATGAGAAAATGGAAAACATGGGCTTATGTGTGGAATTATGGAATCGGTGACCAAGTGCTTATTGAAATAAGCACTTTGATAAGCAAATGAAGTCCAAAAGACACCAAACCAAAGCAGAAGCTTAAGTATGCTAGAAGAAATAAAGCGAAACAATCAACAACAAGCTAAACCCTCTGGATCAAAAGCTCAATAGATTTGAAGTTATGAGCTTATGGCTAAAATCAGTTGTGAGGGGCATACTTGCAGCTAGATTATAAGCTACTGAATAAGCTAGAAATTAAAAACTAAAAGCTGGAAACTAATCTGGACCTGGGTGGCTATCTAAAACCCAAAACTCAGACCTAGAGGAGCTATGATGAGCTTTGCACAAGCTCATCAAAATCTGCATAAACCTGTGCAGGCAACAGTGCCCTGCACAGGGGACTTAGCAGCATTTTGACAAGCTTCTTAGAAGCTTATAGAAAATTCACAAAATTGTACAAAAATAACAACAAGAAACTAGGGCAGTAGAACTTTTAAAAGCCACAAAATTCACTTGATTTGACCAAGAAATGAGTCCATTAAAAATCTTTCCATTTTGGCTCAAAACTGAATTTGCAATTTTGACTTTTTTAACAAAACTGAGAAGTTGACTTTTCTGAGTTTTAATCTTGATTTGTGGACTGGAAATGATGTTAATGTATGAAATAACATTAATGAAAGCTATATTTAAGATTTCTTAACACAAAACTAACTTTTGGTTTTGATAAAACTCAACAGTTGAGCATTAAGAACTGATTATATGGAAATTTGACTATGGATGTTTGCAGGCACTAGAGGAAGACTCAAATGAGTATATTAAGACTAAACAAACTACAGACATCAAGAGTATGCAACTGAATAAGCTTCTAAGACAGTTATAGCTACTAATCCAAACACACCTTAAAACTTTGATGAAGAGATTAAAACTGAGCTACACTCTTACTTAGCTAACACTATTGATGAAACTAGGTTTATATGACCTAAACACAACTATATAAACAAATTAAAGCAGTTTATAACTACCTATGCAAACACAATCAAAATATGCAAACTTGCTTGAAAATGAAAAAGGGAAGTATAAACTCACATAAGTCCGGTTGTTTTGCGGGGTTAAAACAAAACCTAATCTACCCTATCCCACTCTATTCCAACCCAAACAACTGCTCTGCATCACCCATATTAGCTTCCATTTCAAATTAAGTCCCTGTTTGACTTTCGTTGACTAGGAGCCAATTTTGCTTGAAGATTAAATGTAAGCTTTTCAAAAGCTATATAGAGAATAAGTGAGCTGATTTGAATGATGAAATAAGATTTTGGAAGCTTAAATGTGAGAACAGTAGTTTGAAAATCTCAACAGTACACACAATATCAATACTTTTAAACAAACCTTGAAATTAACACTTGAAAACTGATTACAATGATACACTAACTTGAGTTTAGATCATAGAAATACAAAATTACAGATTTAAAACTAAATTAAGACATGGATAAAAAAACGACATTAAAGGAAAATTATGAAAACTAGCTAACTACTCTTTCTCTTCTCCTCTTGCCTCCTTTTTATACTCAACTGCTTCTCTTTCTCTCTCTAAGCCATTCCCACCTTTATTTTAGACCTTTGGATCAATAGAGCTAATTTTGGCCCTTGATTTCAATTTGGCGGGAAATGGGAATTTAACAATTGGGTGAGATTGAGTGAGATGAGGGTGAAGGTAATAAATGAAGTTTGGATTGAGGTGTTGGTGGGGGGACAAAGGATGGATAAGGTGATGGAGGGGGGTTGAGTGTAGCAGGTGTATGCAGAGGTCAAGTGGAAGGGAGAAGGTTGGCGCCAAAGGTGTGTTTGTTTGACTTCTGTGGGTTGACCAGGGCAGTGTTTAATAATAGGGGGGGTTCAAATTGCATAGTGATTGTGGGTCCAAGAGTGGAAGGGTCCAAATTGGTTTGTAGCTTATAATAACATAAGGACCATATGTGCAACTTCCGAAATTTGGAGGACCTAAAGCGCCAATTCTGCCAAGTTACTTCCAAGGACTAAAATGACATTCTCAAAAGTATAAGGACCAAAATTGCCACTTTGCAATTTTCGAGGCCATTTCGCCAATTTTCAAAGTTGAAGGACTAAACTTGTAATTTTCTCAAACTTTTCATATTTTTCACCAAAGGACTAAATTTGACAAGTTATGATTTAAAAGGACCTTTGGTGACTTTTCTTTGAAATTTTGACTCGGGGACTATTTTTGACAATTTTAGAAACTTGGGGACTAAAAGCGCAATTTTGCAAATTTGATATGTTTTTCATCCGATTTTGATATTTTGCATTTAAAACATATAAAACAACGATTTGTGATAGTTTTATCATTTTGAAGCATTTTTGAGTGTTTTCAGATGATTTTGCAGTTTATATTGTACAAAAATGATGAGTATTTAGACACTCATCACTATCCTTAGTCCAGCTTTTAGAGCTTCAGATTCGGCCGTTGTTTGTTGCTTGAATCGAAACCTTAGGGCATAGGTGAACTATGTCCTTACGGATCTGTTAGTATTAGCCCTACTCCTCACCCATCTATGCAAGATGGATTGTCGTGAACATGGTTCATGGTTGTGGAAGTTCTTCTTCAACTTCCATTGAGTCGTCCTCCGATCATCTTCTAGATGCTCTACTATGAAGTCTACTAAAATTTGTCCTTTGGTGATACTCTTGGTCTATATTGTATGTCATGTTCTCCCAATTCGATACTCCATTTTTGCAACCTTCCTGCTAATTCCGGTTTTGACAGTATTTGTTTGATAGGTTGGTCCGTAACAACTACAATCGTATGTGCATGGAAATATCTTTTCAATCGCTTGGTACCATGTACCAAGGACAACACTAATTTTTTCATGGGTGTGTAATTGACTTTTGAACCTCTCAGAGCACGACTTACGAAGTAGATCAGTGTTTTCTTACCTTCCATTTCCATCATTAGGACCGCACTAACTACCTCTTTTATTGCCGCAATGTAGATAATAAGTTCTTCTTTTTCGTTTGGTGTCGTTACTGTTGGAAGATTCGCTATTAATTTCTTCATTTGTTTAATGCTTCCTTTGCTTCTGTCCTCCATTGAAAATTGCTCTTTTTTGTACACTTTTTGAGTGTTTTAAAGAAAGGCAACGACTTATTAGTGGATTTAGCTAGGAACCTGTTTAAACTTGCCAATTTTCCATTCAACTTTTGAACATCTTTGAGGCACCTCTAGGATGGAAGGTTTAAGACAGCTTATGCTTTATCTAGGCACACTTTGATCCCTTAGGTGTTCACGGTATATCCGAGGAACATCCCTTCTTCCATTTTGAAAGTGCATTTTTTGGGATTTAACTTCATATTGATCTTCCTTAGAGTTTTGAAGGTCTCCTCCACATCCCTTAGTATCTCGTCCTCTACTTTTTATTATGAGATCATCAACGTATACTTCTAGATTTCTGCCGATTTGTTTATGAAAAGCCTTGTCTACGAGTCGTTAGTATGTTGCTCCTGCATTCTTTAAACCAAACGGTATTTTAGTGGAACAGAATATCCCTTGGCTCGTGATGAATGCTATTTTTCATCATCTTTCTTGCCATTTGAATCTGATGATAGCCTTTATATGCGTCTAGGAAACACTTGAAATGGTATCCACAAAGTGATTCCACTTTCCAATCTATTTCTGGCAACGGGTATCCGTCTTTGGCGCATGCCTTGTTTAGGTCTTTAAAATCCACGCACATTCTCTAACTTTCGTCGTGCTTCCTTACCATTACTGGGTTGGCTAACCAACTGTGGTAGTGCACCTCTTTCATAATGCCTGCATTTATGAGCTTTTCTACTTCTTCCTAGATTGCCTTATTTCTTTCCAATGCCCGACCTCATCTCTTTTGTCTAACAGGAGTGTATCCCTCACATATATTCAAATTGTGTTCAGCTGTATGTCTTGGGACACCCGTCATGTCTGATGGGCACCAAACGAATATATCCAATGTTTTCTTGAGCAAGTCACAAAATTTTTCCGGCCTACCATCGTTAAAGTAGATCCAATATCTATTGTTTGTTCTGGATGTTCTGGATGGATCGCCACTTTTCTCTTCCGTTGGTTGACTTTTAGACGGAGTTTGTGGTGTTAGCCCAAAAACCATCGTGCATTTGAGCGAGATGATTATGTTGCTTTTTAGCATAAGCACTCCTTCTTCTACTGGGATTTTTATCATTCCATGTGTTGTTGAGTGTACCGCCTGTAATTTCCTATTATACGGTGATTGGGACCTTACCACTACGAAGTTCATCCACGTGGATGCTGAGTGTTCCTCATCACTGATCTTGGTTAACAATGATATTTGTCCTATTTGCCATATAACCGCTCCGCTAAACCCAATAATGGGTATCGTGGCCGGCACCATTTGTCTTTTGACTTCAGGTTGGAGCCTTTCGAAACAGTGTTCATACAGAATTGTTGAAGCAGATCCTCCGTCAATATACATGCGGTGTATGAAGTGTCCTCCAATTTCCGCTTCAATTATCATTGGGCCTTCATTCCCCTCCTTCGAGCCAAGAGCTGGGAATGAGATGTTAGGGTTGGGGGAGAAACTCTTTGTGATTCTTTTTCGAGTTACCCGCTGCTGGGTTTGCACCATTAAGATTGCGAGAGGCTTATCCTTTCCCGACGTATCCCCCTTTTTGGGCGCCTTAGGCTAATCCTTACCGCTATTATGTTTCATTTCTTTGATTACATTTGACAATTTTCCATTTTTGAGCAACTCTTCTATTTTTCTTTTCAAGTGCATGCACTCATCTGTGTTATGTCCTACTTCCCCGTGAAACTCGCATAACTTATTGACGTTTCTCTTTTCAACCAGCGTGGTCATTGGAGGTGGGGTTTTAAACTTCGCCTTTTCCAGTGCCAAGATTTCTTTCAGCGTTTTGGAGAGGAGAGTGAATCAATCTTGTTTTCTTTCCGTTCTTAGTTGGCTTTTAAATCCTCCCTTCTTGAAACTTTGTTTTTGTACGAGTTCGTGTTGTTTCCATAGAACTTGTGGGAGCGGTTTCTTCCTCTCCTAGTTTTTGGCGGCCACCTCTCCTTAGAGGAAGGATGCGGTTGCCCTCATTATTTCATCTACTGATTTAGGGATTTGGTCGTGTAGGCTCTTGATCAATTCATGGTTAGTGATTCCGTGCATAAAACCTGAAATTTTCATGACTTCCAGAGCCCCTTTTACATCCCAACCTTTTGTCTTAAATCTTCTCACGAAGTCCTCTGTAGATTCCCCTTCCCTTTCCTTGATATGGTGAAGCTCCACAGGATCCTTGATGCACTTCTTTTGTTAAAGGAAATTGGCTAGGAATCACTACAACAAAAGTGGCTTTTAGGACCCTTTGTGTGGGACGGTATGATAATGGAGTCCTAAAAAGCTGTTTAATAGGACATATGAGCGTTTAGGGTCCTTTTAAATATTTGATACTTAGGCGATGTCCTAAAAGGTATATAATAGGATGGTCGATGATTTGGGGTCCTATTATCATATAACTTAATATGACACTTAAAATATGGATCCTAATAAATTACCTTTATAAGGCGTTTATTCATTATGGTTGTGTTATAATAAACCATAATAGGACATGAGTTTTGAGTCATAAGACATCGAGTTAGTTAAAACGCTTATTCACAAAAAGTTTTATTATAGCAAAATTTAATAGGACCTTTGACACGTGGGTATTATAACGTTAACCTTTATAGGACGCTTATGTACAATGGTTTTATAACATCATTTTTTAAAGCGATTATTTGCAAAAGTTTTATTATAACAAAACTTAATAGGACCCTTAAAGGATGCATATTAATTATGGTTTTATTACAATACACCATAATAGGACACTTGATATATAAGTCATAAAACATTAATTATTTAAAACGCTTATTCGCAAACGTATTATTAAAACATAACTTAATATGACAGTTGACACTTGGGTCCCATAGATTGATACACCATCATAAGACACTTGATATTTGAGTCATAAAACATCGGTTTTATGGAACACTTATTCGCAAACGTTTTTTATAAGAAAAGTGAATAGGACCCTTGACAATAGCGTCTTATAACGTTAACCTTTATAAAACGCTTATTCATAATGGTTTGTTTATGATACACCACAATATGGCACATCTTTTAGAGTCGTAAAACATCCGCTTTTATAACGCTTATTCGGTTTTATAGAACGCTTAATTGCAAAAGTTTTATTTGAACAAAAATTAACGGGACCCTTGACACTGTGTCTTTTAACATTAACCTTTATAGTACGCTTATTTGTTGTGGTTTTATTATCCTACGCCATAATAGAACACTCCTTTATTTGAGTCATAAAACATCGCTTTTTAGAACGCTTATTTACAAAAGTTTTATTTAAACATTAGTTAGTATGACACTTGATACTTGGGTATCAAAACTTGATACACCATAATAGGACACTTGATATTTGAGTCGTAAAGATCGGTTTATGAAACGCTTATTCACAAAAGTTTTATTTATGTAGGATTTCCACTAAATCCTTATTATAATAATACTTCCCCTATTATTTTTCCCCAATTATAAACCCTAAATAAATAAAAACATAAAATGTCTTCCTCCTCAAATAGAAGTAATCGGCCACCACCACCAACACATTGTGAACACACTACTACAAAATAGGGCTAAAGCAACACTCGTAAAGTGTTGCATTAGGCCTAAAAAATGTTGCTTAATGCCTAGTGCAACACTTTTTCAAGTGTTGCCTTAGGCTCCGTTGCCTTAGGTCTAAAGCGACACTTTTGCCATAATATGCAACACTTTTGTCAAAGTGTTGCTCTTTTTACAAATGCAACACTTTTATATTGCAACACTTTTAATACTCATGTGCAACACTTCTTATTACACAACACCAACCAATGACAACACTTTTACGCATCAAATGCAACACTTTCCATCATTTATCGCAACACTTCTTTTCGTTTTAACAATACTAGTGCAACACTTTTTCTACTATAGGCAACACTAATTCATTTCATGCCGAATAATTGCTCAACAAAATCCAAAACTACAAATATAGGTAAAGTTTTAATTATACATGGATAGATAACTCGTTTCCATCATAGCAATATCATATTCCAAATACAAATTTGTCAAAAGTCAAACTACCATAAAGTTCATGAACACAAAATCGCATACTAAAATAATGGATAGTACTAAAATCTTCTTTGACATGAATTCTCAAAAGACTTCCATTTGATAGTTGCATGAATCTTGATTTCCACCATATGTCATAATAAAGAAACCGGTAAATATAAAACCAAATAATAAAATTAGATTTTCTTACGATATGTGACACAAGATGTTATCAAACACTATATTAAAGCCACTAAGTCAATGATATCAATCCTTAAAAGACACGATAGAAATTGTACTTAAAGAAACATGTTGGTGTATTCGATATAAGTATATAACAAGTTCACCTCTTTTCCAATATGTGACACAAGATGTTAGACTATGTAATTCAAGTTAACTCGCTTTTTCCATGTTAGCGCCATCAAGTTGTGCGTCAACAAGTTCAACATCCTCATTTTCGAACCATCTTCACTATCATTCCCATATTCTATCCCGTCTTGATTACTTTCAAACATAAAATGCTCAATTTCGTCATTCTCGTCACTTTCAAAACCATCTTCTGACATTTCATCTTCGCTCATATCTGCAATAATATAAAGCAAGTTAACCTTAAATTGTCTCATTATTTTTAGATTCAATTTTTATCATAAGCTATTTTTTTAACAAAAACTAAACTTATAAACTAGAAAATAAGCTGCTGATCAGCAGATAAAAAAAAAAAAAAAAAAAAAAAAGAAACAGAAGCTAAAAAATATGCTAAGGGACTGTTTGGTTTTGGGCCTAACCTAGTGATTTCAAAAGCTAAATAAAACTTGCAAAAGCTTCAATAAGCACAAAAATAAGTGTGATGAATAACAACTAGAAGACATAAATAAGCTAAAAGCGACTAAGAACAAGAAAACTAACCTAATGCACTAATAAGCAACTAAGGGAATCGAGAATAATAAGCCAAAGCTAATCTAAATAAGCAAAAAAAAAAAAAAAAAAAAAACATATCTGTCTTGTGTATGAAAAAAAAACAGACCAAAGGGTACCTTTAGAGCTTATTTTGAATAAGCTAGAGAGGGAAATAGCATATGAGCTTCTGGCCACTTAGAGTCCACCAGTCAACTGCCTTTTGCCCCAAATATGTAGCCTGAATAAGCACTTTACAGCTTATAAAAAAACATACTAGTGTCACGGCTGAAATAGAGGTGACCGGCGGTGGTGGTCAAGAGAAGAGACGGCGGCGAGCGGTGGTACTACACAACCACAAACAAAATTTAACAAACACAAACACAAATCTATATAAACAATAAACTTAAAATATATAAATTAAACCAAAAAAACAAAAGAATATTAAAATTAAAATTAAAACACAAACCTTTAAACTTTAAACTAAATGTATTTTGGTTCAAATCGCGATGGTGGTGGTCTCACGTGAAGGTGGAGATGGTGGTGCGTGTGTGGTGTTGTTGGTGGTTAATTTAGGTGTGTGCGTGTGATGGTGGAGGTAGGTGTCTAAATCATAGAGTCATATTTTGTCACATTTTAATAATATTTTAAGATAAAAGTGTTTTTAATCCATAATAAATAAAATAAAAATCGTAACAAAAGAAAAATATAAATCTTTTTCCTAAAATTATTTTTAACCATTTAGGACCTTAAAAAATAAATTTGCTTTTTAGGGTTAAAATTTGCTAGTTTAGGTTTTAGGCTCGTTAAGTTCCTAGTAACTTCGTGTTTTAGTTTAGATTAGGGCTTAATTGTAATTTACTTTATTGTTATATAGTATTTGTCTTACTTTACAAAACCTAATGCACATGACCCATGACCCATATGAATTAGCCATTATCACCGGTCATGCATGGGTTCCATTACACTATAAGCCACTACAACCCAATGCACATGACCCATGACCCATGTCAATTACCCATTGTCGATCACCACTCATGTATTGGTCGATAATATGACACTATAAGCCACTACAACCAAATGCACATGACCCATTACCCATGTTAACTACTCATTGTCAACGATCATGGATGTGTCGTAACATGACACTCTAGCAACTATAACCCGATGCATATGACCATATGATGTCAAATACCCATTATAATTAATGTGACCAATGATAACCTAATGCACATGACCCGTGACCCGTGTGAATTAGCCATTATCACCGGTCATGCATTGGGTGCACCGCTTGGTAGGTGTATAGTTATAGTGTGAAGGTTATATGAATTGTATTTGAAGTTATTAAAGGCGGTCATGCATGGGTTGCACGGCTTGGTAGGTGTATACCGTTTGTCACGACACTAAAAGCAAGTATCCGAGGACCTCTCGATCATGTTATCCGGGATCGAGAAAGTTTGAACTCGGCTTGAGCTTGACTTCGTATGAAGGAGTTATGTTAAAGCGGAGTTCGTATGAAGGAGTTATGGCCAAAGCAATACAACATAACTCCTTCATATGAACTCCGCTTTGATGATTAAAGAGACCATAAAACACTTACAAATAGGGATTTTTAAAATCCGACCCGACCGAACTCGAACCCTAACCCGAATATGACATTTTGGGTCGGGTTAGTCGGTCAAAATTATATTCGGTCAATCAAGTTCTAAACAAGGTTGGGTTTCGTGTATAATATTTGTCTCTTACTCGGGTTCAAGTCAACCCGAGTGACCAATTTCACCAAAATATATAAATTTTAAACGACCTATACCCGAACCCGACTGTTTCAACTCAAATAACACCTCTACTTTCAAATTAACATTAGAAAATGAAACCGAAAATTTATTTTACCCCAAAATCCAATTTCACTTTTCATTTCCCCAAAACCCAATTTCAATTTTCATTTACCCACAAACCCAATCTCACTTTTTCATCTCCCCAAAGCCATTATCATCGTCCCTCATTTTTCCACCACACCCCGCCTTTGCCTCGCCACCAACCACCCTTGCCGTCACTCCTACGCCGTCATCATCGTCTCCACCGTCCTCCACTCTTTCCTCTCAATTTGGCATGCCAAAACACCACCTATCTCGTTATTTCTTAAAAACCGATTATAATTTAATTGTTATTGTTTTCGTGGATTAAAGATGGATTAAAACGATTTGACAAAGTTTTGTGTGGTGGTAAAATGAGTTATAAGAGGTGTTTGTTTGATCAATTTGGTCTCGGGTAAGAGGGTAAACCCGATTCGGGTTCAGTCAAAACCGATGATTCTGAGGTTTGTGTTTGGATTTGTTATTACTTGCTTATATAAGCTTATTTATTTTGTTTGTTAACTGGGATTAAAAAGATAACAATAGGGTGTGTTTGGTTGTTTTCGGTCCAATGAGACGACCCACGAGGGTGTTTGGTTGTCTCATATTCAGAGAAAACCACCCGTAGTGGTGTTGGTTTGGCTCGATACTATCATATAATTGATCATGTAGGATTTGTCAAGTAATATGCGGGATGAATGGGAACACCATGCCCGACACCAATTAAGGTACTATTTGCTTCGCTACAAGATATAGTACCATGATCTTGATTACGAGTGTAGAGTTACACACCGACGTAAATTGTTTTATGGCGAGGTGCCGAGCGGATGCAAGTGAAATAAGCTTTAATTTTATTAACCGAGCATGTCAGTTAGACTGGTATGCAGTTTGTGAATTACTATATTATCTATATATTTAAAGCTCACTGTCGATGAGACTAAAATATTACTGTCGGTGAGACTAAAATATTTGATCGGTGAAATTTAAATGCGACTCAGAAAAGGAGGCTTGCGAAAATGTAGATGGGCAATTCCCATGTGAAAAAGCTGCTGATCGTATTGATTGCACATGCTATTAATCAGTTGTCTTCTAATGATTATAGGCACACAAGATTTGGAGTCTGGTGGTTCCACAACTTATCATGAAGTAACAATTCCACCAGCGTCATCGTCGAGCGTGAGTTGTCCAACCTTTCTTCATTCTATTTATGCAAGATGTTTCATATGTCTTTTGTCACAGGGTGCTTTGAGGAAAGGCGGACAATTGTCCCATTTATTTTCTTAATCATTTGTCTCTTATGGCTGTTATTTCATACCTTCTACAGGTACATCAGAACTGGAATATCTCTGTGAGGAACACAGTGTAGGGTGATCGAAGGTTACTGAAAATCCCCCTCTAACCTGTCATCTTATTTCAGAACTGTCGTCGTGGTTTTTAAGACTCTGGTGTGTCAAGGAAGCGCAGCGCAAGATTGTCATTATCCAATTGTTAGAAAGGGCCATTCAAGATGCGGTATAACTTTTAGCTTGATAAGTTTGCTTTTGCCTATTATCATTTTAGTTAACATTATCCACTAAAAATTACGGTAACAAAATGAACCATTTTAACGCAATAGTTTAAAACCGACCTATTATTTTTAACATACCGAATGAACTATTTGACTTAAGCATTAGTATTAACATACTAGCTTTGTAAAAGTATGGTAGCTTTTAATATGTGTCTTCAGAGAGACTTCAATGGGTGCCTGGTATTAAATAACCTATTTGTGCGTCATTTATTGTATGTGTGTTGCCGTGTCAATGTTTTCATGAACAATGTTGTGTGACGCAGCGTATTGGTAGCTTATAAGCTGAGAGTGACAGTTATGCCAAGTCAGAAAGGGCCAACACAGATTCAATGAAGGACACCAACAACTTATGGTATTCAGTTTTGACGGGCACGCGCAGTGGACCTGCTTCAGGTAAGCCAATGAAACTGGGAGCTGTGATTCCTTCTGGGAGGCTGTATAAATCGACCGCTTCTGATTTCAATGCACCCGGTGTACCTGTATATAAGTACGCGTATAGAGATATGTAATTTACTCTTCATATTACTATACAGCCTGTATTAGTTTCACCTCTGATTTTTAATGTTTTGTGTTATCGTACAGGCACGTTGGCTCATGGACGTCATTGTCAACCAAGACGTGTTCCTTCTTGAACTTATCAGGCAGGTTTGAAACCTTTATACGTACAAAATATGCACAGTAGTTTATGTTTTGATGTAATTGCGATTATTTCATTACCATTTGTCTTTCTTTGTAGTTTGCTAGACTTTTTATGGACAATCTTGGCATAATAGAGAAATTTCCACGCGTTTTGACCCCGTTGCACTTAAACTACTTACATTAATTCTACTTACGCTAAATAAAAAAAAGGAACAAAAAAGAGGAATATAGGAAATGTAACTCGGGATCCACAATATAAAAAGAGTGTGTTTAGAGGGTGGGTTCAGGGATGGGTTCACTTGGTCCGTTCACTTTAAATGCCGCATTTGTTGTTATATGGACCACACCTATTACTCTAAGGTGCTTGGTTTGAGAATGTTGTTCCTTGGATTGCTTTCATATTACTTCTAAATATTATGCTAAGCTTATTTGAGCTATTTGATTGCTTAGTTTGCTATGAAAATGCAATAATAGCTTAGTTAGTGGTTTTGGTGGTGTTAGCTTATTTATAAATTTTTGGTCCGAGAAAAGTGTGTTTCATAAACTGTAACTATAAGTTTTAAATTTCAGCTTAATGTGGCATCAACTTGATGCTCCAAAAGTTTATTAGTACAATAGTATTAAATAATGCGATGATTGAAGGTAAACTAAAACGTAAGCTTATAAAAGTTCATAGTACATGTTGGTATGTCTAATAACTGTGTCGTTCCTTTTGTTTTGCAAGGTTAGTCAACTAGAAATGCAGAAATAACGTGGTTCGACTTGCCACCGATGTTGTTACTAACTTTTTCTTAAATATTAACACTTTAGGAAATGGGGTTTGGATTGTATGATGTATCTACCATCTATCCATCAAGATGTCACTTCCATGTTTCACGCCATTAGGCTGAACCATGCATCTTCGTAAACAATCGCTACAATGTAAGCTGTCGGAAAACTCCGCCATGAGCGCGGTATCGAACACTTGTTATGTTAATGGTTGATCCGGCATGGAAATTTGTGATGGTTTTCTTACCTTTTATTTTCTTGTCTTATTCCTATCTTATCAAAATTGTTCTCAATCTAAGTTATACATATATTTTACTTGAACACGGTTGAGAAGAACCATCTATATCCTGCTTTGCTCCACCTTTGACTCGTTACAAGGAAACAATGTTCCCAATAGCTAAGAAAAAGGTGGTTGAGAATTTACTTGACGAGGAAGTGGATGAGAAATTAAAAGGGTGACGGCGGTTAAGCTATGTGTCGATTAAATACCCTTCAAGTAAGTTCCGGTCTCCTTTGATTTTTAATGATATATATCATCAAAGACTATAAAATTGACATCGAGATTGTATTAAAGTCATGATTGGTAATGTGATCTTGTTATGATATGCGATTCTGCAGAAGCAAATTAACGTTTTGGAAGATGGAATAAAAAATCATGGGCATCTGTTGTGGTATCCGGAGATAGTAGAGAATGTAAGTTCATTTCTATCCGGATGTGAAAGTGTCCTTGTAACATTAAGTTTCGGTAGAGGTCAAATTCTCTAAAAGTAATGTTCAAAATCTAACTTCGGTTTCTGTTCTTCCGGCTAAAATATCTCCGGGAACTACGAGATAGTATGCTCACGGATAGTGAATCGGTTGATGAACTTTTGTAGCCACCTTGACAAAGATCGGGGATTCGGTGGCGATGCTATCGTAAACATTTGTGATTTAATTGGTGAGTTAATGAACATAAGCACATTCGTGATGATCTTTCGAATTTTACTTGCCTTGGTGGTTCGGCATGATCTTTTGAATCACGATAATAAGCAAATTTTAGTGGTACATTTAGGTCGGGATGAAGTTGTCCTTAAAAGCATTCTAAACTCAACCGAGGCTGTAGCAAAAGGATGGGTGAGGAGCTTGAACCCAAATGATATAGTTGGTGGTACGAGAGATTGGGCGAGGATGGTGTGAGGTAAGCGTTCAAGTACCAAAAAAAGAGATGAAGTGTTGGTGAGACCCATGGGTTATTTGCCACAATTGAAGACGTGTTGGTGCAACCATAGCATGGCCTTGTCCCTTTATCTCGGTATGTCTTTGTTAATCTTGTGATACCAATAATTTTACTAACATGGAGCTTAATGCTTATACATGGGTGTTTATTTGTAGGTGGTCCGTGAGGATTGAGTGAGATGATGCATGATGACCACGGACTAAGCTTCTTGTTGCGTTATTGTATTGTTTAATATTAACAGACTTTATGTTAGATTATGTCTACCTTATTTATGTTTAGTGATTTTGTTATGACAATTGGTAATTTGAAATACAATTTCGTTTTATTCATTTAATATTTAGTTGATGTTTTATTCATATCGTAATAATAGAGTGTGCATGGTGAAAATAGCGTCCTATCATATGACTTGTCCGGACTTTGAAATTGTCCTATTAAACTTATTAACCGTCCTAACAATTAACTTAACATTGTAAAAGTGTCCTAATATGTTGTTATTAGGACGTTATTTAGGTTGTTAATAGACATTTTATACGACCAAAAAATTGGTTTCATAATCTTCCTTGAGATATTAGAACCCTTTTCTTGGTGCTAAAATAGCTATAATGTTATATGATAAGCGTCCTAACAATTATCTTTTAAGTACGCTTGTATGTGTATCAAAAGATTAAAATTAGGTAACAACGTTTTACAACATTGTAAAAGTGTCCTAATATGTTTTTATTAGGACGTTATTTGTGTTGTTTATAGACCTAAAATGCGACCATAAAATTGGTATCATTATCTTATTTGAGTTATTAGTACCCTTTTCTTGGTTGCTAAAATAGCTATGATGTTACATCATAAGCGTCCTAACAATACTTTTAAGGACGTTTTTATGTGTCTCAAAAGATTAAAAGTAGGTAATCACATGTTAAAACATTGTAAAAGTGTCCTAATATGGTTTTATAGGACGCTATTTGTGTTGTTCATAGACATATAATACGACCATAAAATTGGTTTCATAAGGGTTAGGGCGCTTTGGACCTATTACAACCGCCTTACATGAAACGCTTTCATGCTTGGTCCTATTAAATGAAAGGTCCTAAAAGTACCATTTTATGACGCTTATGGGGTCCTAAAAGCCACTTTTCTTGTAGTGAATCCACGCCAAGAATTAAACCCGTGAAAAACATGCTAAAATGTCAACATAAAGGTTGGTGAATTCATATGTTTAAGTTTAAAGAATTCAAGTTGGACCATCATTGTACATATAAGCATCTCCGTGAATGATACTATATGTAGTAAAAGTCTATTACGTTAGTACCAAGTTCATGCAACCAAAAATACGACAGTGTGCATGCATCTAGAAGCATGATAAACAAGGCCCGGCAAGTGTATTTCCAGTATACTTGGATTTGATATGGTATACGTTCGATATTTGCCTATCCGATCAAACTCGAACGGGGGTGTCATCCCCAATAGATCTATTCATAACAATCGCGCTTCCCCAAAGGAAACTAACGGTAGCATAGTGGGTTCAAGGTTGTTTCACGTAATAGTGTAACCAGTTTCAGGTCCGAAAAGAGTTTTTCATGTTTCTCACCCCATAGTTTAATAAAGCAAGTAATAAGAGTAAAAATGGGGCTATAAACTCACCTTAGCAGTAAGAAATCTTGACCAGAGTACGGTCAAACAATATGATGATATGGCACCGAAACGTAACCTAGATTAGTACGGCAAGTTTAGTCTTTATTCATGTTTAAGTCTCGATAATGTTTAAGAAAAGTTTTAAAGTGTTTGTTGTTGTTATTGTTGCTTGTGTGGCATCGTTTAAGTTTGAAAATAGTCTCCCAAGGTTGGTGTGCATATAGGCTTATGAAAAATATGATTTTGGAAAACAATCTAAAAAATAATTGTGATTCGGATAAATAGGATGTATGATGAGACGTTATCTGCGAAAAGGATATATATACATATTGAGTGTATGTACAAATATATATGTTTTCTAGTATAAATGAGTTTAAAAGAAATTAGGTTGTAACTTAATTTACATGCTTCTTAGGTAAATATGATGTGGTTTAATAATAGGTTTTGAAAAGTTGTATATATATATATTGAAAATATAAGCTTTTCGTGAAATATGAATTGTAAAAATAGTTTATATAGTTATGGAAAGCTAGTATAACTCGAGTATAACTTTCTATTTAAATTGGTTTGACTAATGTCAAATATCGTATATAAAGTTTATAATCCGGTTTACAGTTGTAGGCTCACGTGTTTACAAGTCAATATATATAAGTGTTTTGTTTGAAAATTTTATTGTTATCGATTATTATCTCATTTGGATTATTGTTAGACCCGATATAATTTCGTGAGTCTTGTTTGTAATGGATTTGGAAACATGTCGAGAAATATAAGTCGTGAAATAGGTCGTAAAACTTAGAACATTGTACGGTAAACACTCGGATGGGCTGTTTCATAAGACGGACCCTTGGATGAACTGGGCCTCGCCCACAGTCATACACTTTTGCGTTGGACTTGGGCTCTTGGCCGAACTAGGGAAAACTAACAATTCTTCTTGTTGTGGGCTTTGTGGCCCAATGTATTTAAACACAAAAAGAAAGACAAATGTTAACGTAGTTCTGGTGCTGGAGAAATTTTGACACAAAAAGGGGAGTGACCAGACCTCAAGTACCTAACGAAACTTAGTACTTCACAAACGAGAATTTTAAGAGTACCTCGACCATGGCATGGTCTAATGCTAAACCGATTAGGAAATACCCTCGGGATTGTGACTCAACGTAGAAAACAACAACACCAAAATCTAATTTGAGTTACTACATAATAGTGGCAGCTAGACCGAGCGTGTGTCTATCGGATACTATCCGACTCGAACCAGTCTCGCTACTACACTCACCCTTAGTGGCTTTGTGGTAGCTACATGAGTTGAACAAAAGTAGGTGAAGCAAACACTCCTCATGTGTGGTTTTTACCACTGCCGAGGCACGCAAACCCACAAACAATATCTCGGTTTGGGTTAGTCTCAACAGAGACATCCAACCGAGTCTCTTTATGAAAAAGCCAAGGAATATGTAAACCTCGAATCGAATAAGATGAATTTAAGCCGCAAAACGATAAATCGATTACCAAAAATATAAGTTGAAATTCACATTAAACCGTACAAGTTGGAGTTTAAGCCAATATTAAGTTTTTCTTTATCTTTTATTTTTCCACACAAGTCAAGAAACAACATAATTTTTCCGATTAATCTTGTCAGTTGCATTTATATCCGATCGGTTCAAAAATCAAAACACAACATGCAACGAGTTCAATAAATTATGAAATGTTAATAGGGAAAAGTGTATCAAATTCATACAATTATTGATGTATCGAAAAACGTAAGAACCTTACCAAGAAGAAAATGAATCATAACTTTCTTGAACAATTTGACCCCTCAATAGCCTAATAACAACTTCAATTTACAAACCCCCAATTCAATTTTTTTAAACCCTAACCTTAGAAAAACCTAATTTTGTGTGTTAGCGTGTGAGAATTGATTTAAAATTAGTGAGAAACCCTTCTACTTATAAGGGATAAAGAGGAAAGTGTTGTCTACCCTTTCTTGCCTTGATTGAAGTGTGACACATTTTCTTGGCAACCATCTCTTTCCACCGCCATGTTCAAGACCATCTCGTGATGGGATAGAATGGTAGAGGACTAATATGGATTGATAATGGTGATGTTTGTGGCGTTGACTACAAAAAAAGAGGAGAAATTGTGTTATTTCTGTGTTTGCCGTGGGAGAGAGCGAAAGAAGAAATCAGAAAAAGAAAGAGGGAGAGTGATAGGACGTGAGGTAGGGAGTGGGTAGAAATAGGATTAGGTTTATTTTGTTTTTATTCATATTAGTATTAGTGTATTATTATTATTATTTGTATCATTTAAGGTATTGCGTGTACTCCGTGTCCCGCTATTTAGAACCGTGAACGCGACATCTCGGATAAGTAAAAATATAAAATTCTATATTTTTGGACACGTCTTCGAAAAACTGATATAAACATAGCGTTGTTGGTTTTGTTAGTTCATTTTTATATAAAGCCGTACTTGTTGTGATTATAGATCAAAAGACAGAAAAAAAATTATAGCTACGAGAACATGTAGGGAAATTCACGGGTTGTTACAGTACCTACCCCTTAAAAGAAACCACGTCCTCGTGGTTTAAGATGTGAAAGTCGTCGAGATCGATATAGTGAAGAGATGTAGGTATGTACACCTAAAACGTGTCATGGAAAAAGGGGCTAGTCGTTCGAGAAAGGTTTAATGACGTGAGGCGATAGTTAAACAGAAGATAAAGGATTCATTAAGCAGAATATTCGGAATACAATGCGGTTTCATAAAAGAGTACGATAGTTGAGTTGATAATAGAAGGAGTAGTGCCGTATGAGGTTATGAAGGATGGAACGTATGAGTGAAAAAAGAGGGTGTGACCAGTGATAGAGGTGGTATAAATATATGTGTGAGAATAACATAAATCAAGTAGTTGTATGTTACATAAAGAAATAACATAGAAGCAACTGGGAGCATAGCATATCATTGATAATCGTGTGCATGTTACATAGTTTAACATAGCGGGGTAACAAGTATAAGCATTCGTAGTCTACCCTATATTCTCTTTAAGTTAGTTATTCCTTAATTTCATTCAGTTTGTTACATCAACCTTATTCTCATTTAAACTTCATGACCCAATCAAGCAAGAACAACATTAAAGTTTAACTAAGAATAAGCTTATACACATTTAAACTTCGTGACCCAATCAGACAAGAACAACCTTAAAGATTAAATTCGAGTTAATTAAGAAACTAAATGACTTTGAGAATAATTAACTTAATTCAAATGAGAGTTTATAAGAACCTAAGATACAATAGTAACTGATAAGGTTTTAAAAGGTACCTTTTTGAGGGGTCGTTTAAGCCCTTATTTGATCACTTTTGTATCCGTTATTGCTTAATATCGTTCCTTTTCACTTTTTAGGTCTCTTGAAGGCAAAATACTGAAATACCACTTATTTGGACGAAAATGCGCGATTATCTGAAGAAAATGGCCAAAGTCGAATCGAGACACTCAAAGTCGCTGAAAACATAAGGTGGCGTCGGTGTTAAGTGTGCGCCGTCGGAGGATCTTTGTGACGGGACGAAGCCAAAACTCCCATTTTCAAGTGACGACGTCAAGTTATAAAATAATAGGCCGTCGCAACTCGGACGGCCTAGATGTAATCCGACGGCGTCGGTCGAAGAAGGACGGCGTCACAAGCATAAGGTAACGCCGTCGCAAGTCTAACGTGGCCAAGTCGAAACCCTAATGGCGGCGACACGACGGCGTCACAAAACATAAAGTGATGCCGTCGCATGTGTAATATTATATATAGAATCCGAATTTTTCAAGATTGAGTGTGTAGTCTTTTGGAGTAAAACCTAAACCGAACCAAGGTTGTCTTGTATAGTATTTTAGGGTTCCAAACCCTATCTTACACCAAGATAAGTGTTTTACTTCATTAATACAATTATGTCTTTGATTATTTGTGTGTATGCTTGCATGTTTTCCATGTCCGGCTAATTTACTTGTGTGTTTGCTTAGGGAATATGAAACTTAATTATTGAATATTGATTGGTTGTTTCTTATCTTAGTTGATTAATGAACTAGTAATGCGATAGGTCATTCGTTGTGTACTTAATGCTTGATTAAATCTTTGTGAACCTTAGAATATGACTCCTTGAGTAGTTGTAAGCTAAACCATCCAAAGAGTGCCTTAGAGTAAGAGTTTATTATCCTAGTGGGTTTTGTAGGCGAGACCCTTTGGTAAGTTCAAAGAGTTAGGGAGAAACGCATACCCTACAACCTTAGACACACAACGCAACTAAGAATAAGGACGTGACAATTCAACCACCAATAGGAGATAATTAAGGAGTAGTAAAACCTAAGTAAACACATCTTTAAACTATCATACGAGCACACATTAATTAGACATAGACTACATACACCTTAGATTAGATAATTAGATAAGTAGAGTAATCGGTAGCAATACCACCCCCCCCCCCCCCCCAAATTCAAACCCCGAGATTCGTACCTTTCCTTTCCTTAAAAATATAAAAGATAAAAATAATCTTCCTCAACCACAACCTTAGCGTAGTAACTTCTCACTAGCATTCCTATTCCCCATAGAGCGATATCAATACCGTGGCTTACCCTAATACTACACTACAACGATTAGGTTCATTGCCTAGGGTGTTGAAAAACTTCTTTCGACGAAAGGAAGTTCCTTTGACCCGAGCGACGCGTGTGGCGTTATCAAGTTTTTGGCGCGGCTGCGGGAATAGAATAGCTAGTTAGTAGTCCACCTCGTTTAGGTCTCTTTGCTTGATTCCTATCAAGTGAGAATTTTTTTTCTTTTTATTAGCTTCCTTGTAGTCTATCCCCCTTCTTTGTGTTTGTGTTCATAAAACCCCTTTCATTTGTCACTATGGCAAGTGAAGTTGCATTTGAATCATTAAAAAATGAGGAACAATTGAATTTCGCAAGTCGGGTTCGTTTTCATTGTTCTGATAAATTTGTGAGTGATCTTAAAGATATCCAAAAGAAGAAGGGTGTAAGATTGGATGGATTTGATATATTTTGTGTTTGTGTGGCTTCTATTCAACGATCGTTGTCAAGATCAACTCCTTTTAGTGACACCATCTTTAGAATTTTTCAGAAAAGCCTCCTATGCATAAACCTTCAGTTGTTACAACTTGAGGAAATGGATAAGAAGGATTTATCTAACCTTAGGCATCATGATAAAAAAGACCTAGTTTTTAAGAACATGAAACCTAAACCCAAACAAGATTGTGAGATGGTTGAAGCTAAAATACCTAGTTGCATGTGTGGGATAGATTTCAAACATTTAGGAGATCTAGATATAATGGAGAAAAAGGTGGAAACTCCAAGCCCACAAGCCCTACCATCACTTGAGGAACACACATCACCTATAACTTACTCGGAAGAAGTAGAAGAGACTATAGGAGCCCGATTGATAGAGAACCTTTGGACCAAACGCCACTAGAGAATGTAGGTTTAGATGCTTGTTGTCATGACCTCTCTTAGTCCTAGGGAAGTTCCTAATTTTGATGAACCGGAGCCTCAACCAAAACCTTACCCAATGTTCCGTCTTTAGATGTGAATCTTGGAATTGAATTAGGCCCCAATCCACCCATCAAAATAGATAGTCCGGGTAGTTGCTTGATAAAGGTGGTAGATTCTAGGCCATGTAGAGTGGAAGCTAATATAGGAGTAACCCATGACCTTACACACTTATATCACCCATTCATGGTTGATAACAAGAAACATTATGGGTTTAAACCGGGTTTATTAGGTCAAGATGGATCCTTAACTAAGAATCTTTTGAAGTTGATAGAAGATGATCCATTTTTAGGAGAGAGATTTGATTCACCCGCTACACCAATTGAATTAGGTAAGGTTATAATGAATGGAGCACACTCCTTTGAGCACATAAATCACCCATCACCCTCTCCTCACGTAGCAAATTTCCACCCTAAGGGTGTGTATCGCTACTATCACCCGCACTTAAACTTAAGTGTAGGGAAAACCTCCCCTTTATCCGTTAAATAAGGGTAGAGTCAGGCTCGTGACTCGAACAAAAACAAGCGCTTCTTGGGAGGCAACCCATGTGTCTTTGTTTTTTATTTTCATTTGTGTGTCGTATATCTTTTATTAATTGTTTATTCTCATGTTTGAATTTGTAAATATGCTTTATTTTGTTTTTAACCTCGTCTTAATTGCATATAAAGGTATTTTACATAAGGGATAAGTGTATGGAGGATTACACACGTTTTCAAGGAAACGTAAACATGAGAATAACAATTAACTAAAAGATATATTTGTGTGTTTGTTCGAGTCAAATGCTTGTATCGAGTCATAATGGATGTTTTGCAGAAATTTTTCCAGATTCTAAAGATGTAAATTTTCCGAATTTTTCTAGAAAATCGAGACCGCTTTTTGTCGGGATAACGTGGCGTCGAGATCGCAATCGACGGCGTCGGGAGGAGTAAAACAACAGTTACTTTTTCTCATTTTCGAGCTACTTAAAAAATTTGGAATTTTCGGTCTTAATTTTCCAGAAATTTTGTAAACATCCATTCCACAAGCATTATATCCTAGTTTAAATCGAGTCTTATATATATTATTACCACCGATTTTACGCGAAGGTTTCGTTTGTTTCTTCAAGTGGGCAGGTTTAATTTATCAAGAAGAAGTTACATAAGATTGGAAGCAGCTTTTCACGCATAAATTCTTCTTGGAAAGGATTTAACCACTACTTCACACACGGATCCTACCGAGCTAATCGGGAGTACTAGTTTCTTTCATTTTAATTACCTTCCATTATCATAACTTTGATACTTTGGGAACATTGGGGACAATGTTCGGTTTAAGTGTAGGGAGGAAAATAAAGCGGAACTTTGAAACTATGCTTATCCTTGATTATTTGCTTTGTCCAATTGTATTTGTGTAATAAACCATGAGAAAATGTCGGTTAGGGTAATTTTAGCACCAAATTTAAATTTTTTCATGACATATAGGAGTGGGCCATTAGTCTTAACAAAAGCGTCTCACGGATAGGAAGTTATATGACTAGCACAAAAACCCTTTACCACCTAAATTCCACCCAAAATGTGAGGATCGCCCTTAGATTAGTAGGAATTAAAGCATTCATCTTTAATGCTTAGAGTGTAAACCGGTAGTATATTAGATTCTAGAACTTGTTTTGTGATGCATTCGAGATCGCTAGTAAGACTACACTTGTGTAGTTAGGAATAACTAAATGATAAGAGGCATTAGGATAACCCTTGTTTGATACCGTAATATAATTACTTCTTCCACATCGGTTGAGTAATTCCCCACACCCTTTGCGTTGTACTCATCTTTAGTACACGATACCCCTAGTTAAGCCCTCGAGCCTATCCTTTTCGCGGTTCTCGTGATGTTTCGGTTTTCGAATATCAATGAAGAGCATTGTTTACACCCACCCCAAATGTACACCCAAATCGCCTTAGCCTACCTTGTATGCACTCACTTTTAGTGCATTATTGTTATCACCTTAAACCCTTAGTTCAATTATCTAGTTGCTTGCATGAGTTGCTAAGTCGAGTCATATCCTTTGTATCAGATTTTGGGACGATTGGGATTCATGGGAAAAGTTAAAGTTTATGAAATGACGGGAAGGGCGTTAAATTCAAATTCCCTTTGTTTGCGTAATAATGTACCCCAAGTGTTTTGATCTTTTCAATTCGGGTCAAATTAGTGTTAGAGTAATAAAAACTTAAGTGTAGGGATGTGCCTATAAATCCCTATCATTTTGATGTTACCGTAGAGGATGGTAGAGTAAAAGTGTATGAAAAAAAAAAAAAAATAGAGAAAAAGAGAAAAGAAAAAAAATTGAGTGTTTGATAAAAAAAAAACATACGGGCTACCATCCTACATCTATCCTTTAATTTTATGTTTGTTTATTTCAGTTAGCTAGAGTTTAGAGTGTCGAGTCTTGGCTTAGCAACACCATTCTTCGTTTGCTTGTAACATAAGAGATTTTTTACTTACCACCACTATATAGCCTATCCCACCAAACCCTTTGTTTCCCTACCGTAAGCCTAACATTACAACCCTTTAAAGACCTCTTTGATAGTCTTTCCTAGGTGCTTACGCCAAAGCGACGGAGGTTTGATCTATTCTCAAGCCTATGGTAATCTAGGTACTAGGACCGGTTAATGAGTGTTTATCTTCCATTTCCAATTTGTTATATTTCATATACACCGAGAGAGATGTGAGTATCCAAACACCCTATGTGAGGTGCTAGTATGTAATTTCCGTGCTTGTTATGACTTTCTTGGGCTTATATGTGTTGTGGACTGTTTTAAACCAATGCTTCATGATCTCTAACTTATAAATTAATTGGCTAAAGCACATTTGCTTGAGGACAAGCAAATACCAAGTGTAGGGATATTTGATAAGGTTTTAAAAGGTACCTTTTGAGGGTCGTTTAAGCCCTTATTTGATCACTTTGTATCCGTTATTGCTTAATATCGTTCCTTTTCACTTTTAGGTCTCTTGAAGGCAAAATCTTTGAAATGACACTTATTTGGACGAAAAGGCGCGATTATCTGAAAAAATGGCCAAAGTCGAATCGAGACACTCAAAGTGCTGAAAGCATAAGGTGTGGCGTCGGTGTTAAGTGTGACGCCGTCGGAGGATCTTTGTGACGGGACGAAGCCAAAACTCCCATTTTCAAGTGACGACGTCAAGTTATAAAAGAGTAGGCCGTCGCAACTCGGGACGGCCTAGATGTAATCCAGACGGCGTCGGAAGTCAAGAGGACGGCGTCACAAGCTTAAGGTAACGCCGTTGCAAGTCTAACGTGGCCAAGTCGAAACCCTAATGACGGCGACACGACGGCGTCACAAAACATAAAGTGATTGTCGCATATGTAATATTATATATAGAATCCGAATTTTTCAAGATTTGGTGTGTAGTCTTTTGGAGTAAAACCTAAACTGAACCAAGGTTGTCTTGTACAGTATTTTAGGGTTCCAAACCCTATCTTACACCAAGATAAGTGTTTTACTTCATTAATACAATTATGTCTTTGATTATTTGTGTGTATGATTGCATGTTTTCCATGTCAAGCTAATTTACTTGTGTGTTTGCTTAGGAATATGAAACTTAATTATTGAATATTGATTGGTTGTTTCTTATCTTAGTTGATTAATGATCTAGTAATGCGATAGGTCATTCGTTGTGTACTTAATGCTTGATTAAATCTTTGTGAACCTTAGAATATGACTCCTTGAGTAGTTGTAAGCTAAACCATCCAAAGAGTGCCTTAGAATAAGCGTTTATTATCCCTAGTGGGTTTCCTTTGGTAAGTTCAAAGAGTTAGGGAGAAACGCATACCCTACAACCTTAGACACATAACGCAACTAAGAATAAGGACGTGACAATTCAACCACCAATAGGAGATAATTAAGGAGTAGTAAAACCTAAGTAAACACATCTTTAAACTATCATACGAGCACACATTAATTAGACATAGACTACATACACCTTAGATTAGATAATTAGATAAGTAGAGTAATTGGTAGCAATACCAACCCCCAAATTCAAACCCCGAGATTCGTACATTTCCTTTCCTTAAAAATATAAAAGATAAAAATAATCTTCCTCAACCACAACCTTAGCGTAGTAACTTCTCACTAGTATTCCTATTCCCCAGAGAACGATATCAATACCGTGGCTTACCCTAATACTACACTACAACGATTAGGTTCACCGCCTAGGGTGTTGAAAAACTTGCTCGACGAAAGGAAGTTTCTTTGACCCGAACGACGCGTGTAGCGTTATCAATAACACATAGCACGACCACATCGTGTAATAGTAGGTAAGGCTTGGCAGCTGTGGTGGTGTTGAAGTGTTTTTAGGAAAATTAGGTTGTAGTTTACGTTTTGAAAAAGTACCTAATTCTCTATAACCTTGGCTCTGATACCAACATGTAACACCCCCAAAATTTTGCACAGCAGAAGCGTTCGGGTCATGGAGTGCTACTAAATCAATATTCACAACACAAGGTAATAAAGAATGGAAACTCTATTCCATTTTCAAAATATAGATTAATTTAAGAAATAATTTTACATCATTGTTTCAATGTGCGAAAGTAAAGCCCAAAAAAATATATGTTATCCCATTAAAATTTGTATTAGATATGCTAGGAAACACTTCGGATGCCAATCCTTAATGAATGCCTTTGCCAATACCCACGTCAAGAAGTAAACCTGAGAAAAACATGCTAAAATGTCAACACAAAGGTTGGTGATTTCATAGGTTTAAGTTTAAAGTATTCAAGTTGGACCATAGTTTTAGATATAAGCATCTCCGTGAATGATACTATATGTAGTAAAAGTCTATTAAGTTAATACCAAGTTCATGCAACCGAAACTACGACAGTGTTCATGCATCTAGAAGTATGATAAATAAGGCCCGACAAGTGTATTACTAGTACACTTGGATTCGATATGGTATACGTTCAACATTTGTCTATCCGGTCAAACTCGAACAGGGGTGTCATCCCCAATAGATCTATTCATAACAATCGTGCTTCCCCAAAGGAAACTAACGGTACCATAGTGTGATTCAAGGTTGTTTCGCGTAATAGTGTAATCAGTTTCAGGTCCAAAAAGAGTTTTGCATGTTTCTCACCCCATAGTTTTATAAAGCAAGTAATAAGAGTAAAAGTGGGGCTATAAACTCACCTTAGCAGTAAGCAATCTTGAACAGAGTACGGTCGTGGAAAACTAGAAGGGGGGTTGAATAGTTTTACCGTTTAAAACTTCGTTTTAAACTATATAGATAGACTTATGTCAATATATTTAATGTGTTTGTTGGATGATGATAGATAACCATATAAATAAGTAATTCAAAGATAAAGAGTAAAGGAACACAAAACCAAAACGCGAGTATTTATAGTGGTTCGGCTACATGGACACCATCCTTGCCTTACTCCACTCCCGAGTTCCCCACTCGAGAGTTCGTAAGCACTACACAACACAAGCTCCTTAATGTGTTGGAGAAGCCTTCACAACGTCGCCTACTCTTTATCCGATACTAGGCTAGACACCGAGTTTTTCCACGAAGTAGAACCACACCTATCACAACGTCGCCTATGCTTTTGTTAGGATTTATAAAATTCTATAGTTAAAGAGTCGGTCACCTCAAGTAAATGTATTCGTTAGAAAGCTCGTAGTCGTAGTTATTTAGTGTTAGTAAGTAGTTCGTTAAGTAACATCGTGGAGGATGGACGGGTCTTTACCCACTATATGCATGATCCACAGCCCGTAGGAGGCGTGTCTTGTAAGAACCTATAAATACCCTTTGCCTAGCAAGGCAATGGGTTGGAGCTTTCATAATATCATTTTTTCTTTGTCTCTCTAAAGTCCCTAACACTCTTCACTTTCTCTCTCTAAACCTCACATTAAACGCCTCATATAATTGTATGTTTGTGTGTTTATGAAAACCAATATGTTACAAATGGTATCAAGAGCCATGGTTTGATCATTCATCTTTCATGTTCTTGGATTTCTAGTGGTTTTCATATGGTTTTTGGGTTTGAATAAGTTTAGAGTAGTTTTCATCATTTGGATCATTTCTTGTGTTAAAGTTTGAATTTTGATAGTACTTTTGTGTTTAGAATCATTATAAGTGTTTATGTTTTGGTTTGGAAGGCTTGAATCATCGTGGTTGGATTGTTTTTTGATTGAAAAGTGTTGTTTTTGAAAGTTTCATGTATGCGGTTTGACCCTCGAATAGGATTTCTTTGATGCGGTTTGTCTTGAAAACTATGCGATTTGTCTCACAAATGAACGCTTATTGAAGCGGTTTGTCATCATTTGTATGCGATTTGTCATATTTTCGTGAAGCGGTTTGTCTAGTAAGCGGTTTGTCTATTGAGACAAAACGACAAGAAAGGACAAAGTAGTGGGTGTACTTGTGTACTATGCGATTTGTCAAGTAAGCGGTTTGACACTTAAGCGATTTGTCAGGAAAGCAGTTTGACACTTAAGCGATTTGTCAGGAAAGCGATTTGAGTAGGAAGCGAGTTGACTGAAGCGGTTTGGCAAGGGTGCGATTTGTCTTGTATGCGATTTTTCTATTGAGACTTATCATTTTTGTGATACGTTTTTACAGTTTTCTCTTGATTTAGTAAAATCCCGTGAAAGAATATATTTCCTGGTTTAATCAAAGAGTAGTAAAATCCTGTGGAATCTGTAATCATGTCTACGATCACCTCTTCCGTTGGTGATGACGTTCAAGCTGCAGGATCCGATACTCGTCCTCCCATGCTGGATAGAACCGACTATGACTCTTGGGTTCAAAGAATCAGACTGTATTGCTTAGGAAAGAAAAATGGGGTTAACATCCTTAAGTCAATTGATGAAGGACCATATCAAATTGAAACTACTAGAGATATCCTTGAAACCGCTGCTGATGGTTCAGTTGTATTGGGGATGGATAGGCCAAAGATGTATGATGAGCTTGATGATAAGGAGAAAAGAGATACTATCACGGACATCGAGCATCAAACATTATACTTCAAGGTTTAACTAAGGACATTTACAAGGCGATCAATCACAACACTAAAGCTAAGGCGTTATGGGACAATGTTAAGATGCTTCTCTCGGTTGAAATTGACTAAAGAAGGCAGGGAGTCTCGGATTTGTGATGACTTTGAGAACTTTAAAATGAAACCAGGGGAAAGTGTTACTGAATATTATGTGAGATTCCACAAGCTTGTGAATGATATGATGAACATCAAAATGACAATGCCAAATATCCAGCTCAATTCAAAGTTTGTGAACAACATGAATCCCGAATGGCACAAATTTGTTACTGCAGTCAAGCTGAACAAAGGTTTGAGGAACACCAATTACGAGCAACTGTATGCGTATTTTCTCCAAAATGAGAAGCATGTTGCATTTGAAAGAATGGTCATGGTAAAGTTTTATACCAGTACTGCTGATGCAAGTTCTTCAAATGATTCAACTGCGTTCTACACTAATGTGGGAATAACTACCAAAGCATCACAAGTCATACCTACTAGGGATGGTAATCACAAACTCATTCCAGATCCAAGTTATAAGCCTTCAGAGTCATTCATGGAACAACTTGTGAATCAACTGGCTCTAATGGTTAAGCAAAACCTGAACTTTACACCACATACCAACAATCATCTCAGAACTGCTTTTAACCTTCACAATCATGCTACGGTTAAAGATGGAAAGGTAGTTGTGCAAAACGTGCAGGGAAGGCAGAATGCTTATCTTCCACATAATGAGCAAGGAAATGTTGGGATTGGTGTTGGTTATGGGAATGCTGGTATAGGTGGAGGATATGTGGGTAATCAGAATCATGGAAGGAATATCGCCTAGGGACAAGGAAAGCCAATCAAGTGCTATAATTGTGGTGGAGAAGGGCACATAGCAAGAAACCGCACTCTTCCAAAACGTCCACAAAATGCAGAGTACTTGAGGACAAAATACTCTTGGTGCAAGCTCAAGATAGTGGAGCTGTGTTGAATGAGGAAGAATTGCTATTCCTAGCTGAGGGAAATGCCAAAGCTTATGATGCTGATATGGATGAACAACCGGTGCGGTATGGGTCGAACAATCCCAATGCATTTCAAGTTGCGCATCGTGATGCATTTGACTCGGATGTTGATGATGAAGCAAGCGCACATACCATCTTTATGGCTAGTATCTCACCAATGGTGTCTCCAAAGGTTCCGTCACCAAAACAGGCCAGTCCCTCCAAGGAACAGATCATATCAGAGGTATTAAAATTATACGATGAGATTTATGGCCAAAAGATTCACGACAAAGTACAATCAACTGAAATTATTGAATCAAATATTGAAAATATGGGTAATAGCAATGTTGTCCCATATGATCAATATTTGAAACAAGATGAAAGTGAAATTGTACCAAGTGATGCATTTCTGCAGTCAATGATGACTATATTTTTTATGAATACACTGCATGTGCTCCTGATGATTCCATAACCTCGAACTAAATGCACATAAGGAACAAGTTGCCATATATGAACAGTGCTAAATTTGAGCCCGACTACCCGTGAGCGGAGATGGATAACCAAATACGTGCAGTTATTAGAAAAAGTAATTTTAGGGAAGAAATGTTAGAACAAGAGTTAAACTCCTTACAAGAAAAGCTCAATAAAGCATTAAGCAAAAACAAGAACTTCAAGAAAATGTAAAAGTGCTTAAACAGAATTTAATGCTAAGGAATCAAAACTTTTAAATGATTTTTCCAACCTAAAAACTTTGAAAAACAAACTTGAAAACAAACTGTACGTACAAGGGAACACCATTCAGACTGCTCACTTGATGAATAAGCATAGAGTGTTAAGCGATGAACATAGTACTAATCTAGTAGAAGAACCCAATCATGTGGTTGGTAAGAAAGCAAAAGCTGCTCAAAAGGTAATCTATGATGGCCATGAGATCCTTAAGCCTAGACAAACACCATCATGTATAGAGGGTACTGAAGAGGATAGAAAGTTTGAAGATGCCTCGAAATAAAAAATGGCAAAGAAACTAAAAGATCCTTGGTATATAAAGAATAATATAACGCTTAAATCCCATGATTACACTAACGAAAATTGGATTGCCTTGAATAAGTTTAAACCTCAAACTCAATTGACCCCTGAGCAAGTGTTCTGGAAGAAAGATTTGGATAAGCAAAAAGTTGATAATCTTATTGAGAAGAATCCCCCTTGTAGGAAATTGCCTCCAGCCACTGTGTATCCCCCAAGTACACCTATGCATTTAGTGCCCAGAAATCTTCCCACTCAAATATGTAGTTTATTAATTATTTGTTGATTTTGAGAAAACGTGTAAGAGGAGAATCACACCCATAGGAATTACTGAAGGGGAAAGGGGTTTTGAGCAAACTAAAGAGTGTTATTTAACTGAGGTCATGCCTTTCTTTAAACAACTAAAAGAACAATTTGAGAGTCTTCAAAAGGGCATAGATACAGATATTAAAGAAATGATAAAGGTGTTTAATGAAATGGAAATTCAGGTCAAAGATTATGAACGTGAGCTTAAAAGTAATGAAATTCAGAGGAAAAATCTGCATATCTTAAATGATAACTTGATTTCTAGGTGTGTTGCTTAGGATGTGTTCTACACTGTTACAAATTATTCTATTACTGCTTCTCAATTTCATGAATTATATGTTGCCTTGAAAGTTTCCCATGATCGTGTTATTGAGCCTGTGACCACAAATTCAAAATGGTATGAGAAAATAGAACGGGATGATCATGATAACTTGGTCAAACATTTTTCTAAATTGGAAGTTGAACATCTTGCTTTGCAATTAAAATATCAACATCTAAAAGAAAATGTTAAAACCTAAAATGCCAAGACATCCTCGGATGCTCCTGAGTTTGATGCAGTTTTTGAAATTTGCAAACGTGATGAACAGATTCGAGCTCATTGTAACACAATCAAAAGATTGAAAACCCAAATTTCACAATTAAAGAGTGAAAAAAATGATGTGTCTGGCTACCAAATGCCTCCTCCTTTAGATTCTCAGAATTCTCAAAATTTTCATCTTCAAAATATCATTAATGCATTACAACATGAAAATGAATGCTTTCTAGCGGAAAATGAAAAGGTTAAACTGCATTTCAAAGAGTTATATGAATCAATTAAAGTCACTTGTGACAAGAACAATGAAAAGGTAACTTCTTTGTAAATGGAATTGAGAATCTGAAGAGCCGGTAAAAGGGAAAATGCCAATCACCAATTGTGAGACTCTCGCACCAAAAGTGCTGTTTGTGCTAAATATGCTATGGTGTGAAGTATATTCCACCTCATCTTAGAAACAATGAACTTGCATGTCAAACATATTTTTCGTACCTTAAGGATAGTCTAGAATGTCTCTGTGAGATTGTTGAAGAGGATAAAATACAGAAGCCACTTGATAGTGCGATTAAGGATGCATGCTTATATGCCAAATGATCTCAGGAGATTTTAGAATGCCTAATAACTATATGTCCTAAATTTGGTACTAAGAAAGATAGTGTCGTTATGCATTACTCTATGCCCAAAGTCAAGCAAGTGCCCTTTGATGTTCCTCCTAGTACTTCAGATCCCAACACTTCTAGACCAGGAATGCAGAAAGTAGTGAAACCAACTAATGTTCCCATCGTTCCCTCTACAGGAGTAATCAGTGACACTAAGGCAAGCAGGTCAAAGCCTCTAGGCAATACAAAGAGTGATCAAGGGAAGGAAGTAGAAGACCACCCTAGGAACAATAAGTTTGAGTTTAATAAGACGAATCATGTTGATTATAGTATTAGCTTTAAGCGTACTGTAATTAATTCGAATTCTGCTACGATTTGAAAAACATGTAATGAATGTTTGGTTTCTAGTACTTATCATGAATGTGCTGTGAATGAAGTAAAATATGTTGCTAAGTCTCCTGTCGAAACTGTTAGAATTGCTAAATAGGTTAAGGATGTCAGAAAACCAAGGTGGAAAAAGGTTAAAAAATATTGGAAACCAATAGGAAGAAAATTTAGTAATGTACGTTATCAATGGATACCTACTGGTCGTAAATTCAATCTTAATGAATTATGCCCTAAATTATCTAGATCAATGCCCATTAGGAAATGGATGTCCACTGGTAGAATTATACCTTTAAGAAGTGAACACACTTTGAATAGATCTCCAGTCACTACTAGTCATGCATCTACCTCTAATGATATCATTGATTCTGCTTCTGATGTGGGTCTTCCAATCTCGTTTACTAACCAAATGGAACCTATTCTAGTATGGGGATCCAAATTATCCAGTCATCCATACTTGTCTGTGTTCAACTGCAGGTCGTACAAATCGTTCTGTGGTATTTGGACCCAGGCTGTTCCAAGCATATGACTGGTGATTGCTCGTGCCTCATGAACTTCGTGAGTAAATTCATCGAGACTGTTAGATTCGGGAACGACCACTTTGGGGCAATTATGGGTTACGAAGATTATGTTGTTGGTGACAGTGTAATTTCTAGGGTCGTTGAAGGTCTTGGTCATAATTTGTTCTCTGTTGGTCAATTCTGTGACTCTGATCTAGAAGTGGCCTTTAGAAAACATACTTGCTTCGTTAGAGAACTTGATGGTGTTGAACTTTTAAATGGAACACGTGGAACTAATCTTTACACCATCTCTATCGAAGACATGATGAAGTCCTCTCCAATCTGCTTGTTGTCAAAGGCTTCGAAAACAAAGTCATGGTTATGGCATCGTCGTCTCAATCATCTGAACTTCGGAACCATAAATGATCTTTCTAGAAAGGACCTCGTAAGAGGTTTGCCCAGATTAAATGAGAAAGATCATCTTTTTTCAGCATGCCAATTGGGAAAAAGCAAGAAATATGCCCATAAACCCAAGCCTGTAAACTCAATTATTGAAGTTCTTCATACTCTTCATATGGATTTGTGCGGACCCATGAGAGTGCAAACCATAAACTGGAAGAAATATGTGTTAGTCGTGGTTGATGACTATTCTCGGTTTACTTGGGTTAAGTTTTAGAGGTCAAAGGATGAAACTCCAGATGTCATCATCAAACTTATTAAACAGCTGCAGGTTCGACTTAATAAAACTGTCAGGATTATACGAACAGACAATGGAACTGAGTTTGTAAACAAAGAACTAACTCAGGTTTACGAAAGCATTAGAATCAGCCATCAAAGAAGTGTTCCACGTACTCCTCAGCAGAACGGTGTAGTTGAAAGACGAAATCGGACTCTTGTCGAAGCTGCAAGGACTATGATAATCTACTTAAAGGTTCTAATGTGTCTCTGGGCGGAAGCCATTGCCACTGCATGCTACACCCAAAACCGCTCTCTTATTCACACCACTCATGGAAAAACTCCTTACGAACTTGTCCACAACCGAAAACCATATCTCTCTTTCCTTCGTGTATTCGGTGCCTTATGATATCCAACAAATGATGGTCAAGATTTGGGAAAATTGAGAGCTAAGGCTGACATAGGAGTTTTGTTGGTTATGTACCAAACCGGAAGGGTTACCGATTCTACAATAAAAGAACCCGAGATATCATGGAAACGATTCACGTCACGTTCGATGAGTTGTCTGAGCAAATGGCTCCTGGACAATCTAGTTCTGGACCTTCATTTCAACATTCATTAAGTAGTCCCATTAGTTCTTCTCTTGTACAGAATCCCTCACCTACAGTTCCATATGTACCTCCTTCTAAAGAAGATTTGAAGAAATTATTTGATCCGATGTTTGATGAATACTATGAACCTCTTGATAATGATCATACTACACCATCAACAGTGGCGGTTTCTAATCCAGTCAACACAGATAATCCATCTGTTTCTGTGTCTCTATCTCAAGAAGCACCTGCTGCTGATCACTCATCATCATCCTCAAATTCTCAATCTTCGAGTGTACATCATGGTAATGTTACTTCCTACTCTGATGGAGATAACCCTTTTGCCACTCCCGAAGATGCACCATTTGAAAATATATTTGCCCCTGAACCAACACCTGAACCATCTTCATCAGGGGATCCAAACTCTGCTACATCAGTTCCTCATCACCAACCACATGAACATCTCAGAAAATGGACACATGATCATCCATTAGACAACATTATTGGGAACCCGTCTCGTCCGGTATCCACTCGTAAACAACTTGCCTTAGATGCCTTATGGTTCTTCTTCAATTGTGTATTATCAAAGATCGAACCTAAAGATGTCAAAACAAAGAATGTCGAGACGGTGGTTTAGTTCTATGCAAGAAGAAATCCATGAGTTTGATCGTCTTGATGTATGGGAATTAGTACCACTCCAGTTGTGCTATGATCGTTACCCTCAAGTGGATCTTTAAAGTAAAGCTTGATAAGCACGGTGATGTTCGAAAAATAAGGCAAGATTGGTAGGATACCAACAAGAGGAGGTATTGACTTTGAGGAATCATTTGCTCCGGTTGCACGAATTGAGGCTATCGAATCTTCACGGCTAATGCTTCTAGCAAGAACATGGTGGTATATCAAATGGATGTAAAGACTACTTTTCTTAATGGAGATCTCAAAGAAGTAGTTTACGTCGGTCAACCCGAGTTTTGTGAATCGAGCATCCTACCCATGTCTATCGCTTGAAGAAGGATCTTTACCGTTTGAAGCAAGCTCCAAGGAATGGTATGATACATCGTCAAAGTTCCTATTGACCAATGGATTGACAAAGGAGCGATTGATCCCACATTGTTCACCGTAAAGTCGTGCAAACACTTAATTTATGTTCAAATTTATGTTCATAATATTATCTTTGCCTCGACCGACCCTAATGAATGTGACCGTTTTTCAAAAGAGATGGGCTCCAAATTTCAAATGTCTATGATGGGACAAATGTCATTAATCAATCTAAATATGCTAATGAAATTTTAAAGAAATTTAGATTTGATTCTTGTGACCCTGTTGACACTCCCATGGTGGAGCACACAAAACTGGATGAGGACAACTTAGGGATCATGGTTGATCAAAAAAAATACCGAAGTATGATTGGATCCCTGATGTACCTCGCAAGGAACCATTAACATGGGACTTTGGTACCCGAAGGACAAAAAGAAAAATAGAAAAATATAAAATTTCAAAACCCATAAAATTCAGAAAATCTCGAAAAAGTCCAAAATATTTTTTATATCATGTTATCTGGTTTCGATAACATCTACGGACTTAGATTTGTCATTCGAAGAATTACATGGGTCTTTAGATGAAGTTCGATCAGTTGTAATATATTTTATTTAAAAATAATGGGATGGAAAAAAATGATGGTTTATTGTCATTTCAGGCAGTAACCCGGTTTTAAAGAAAGAACAGAGCTATGCTTCCTCCAATTTTAAAACCTCACGCTCTGAGTCTAAAATCAATTTTTTTATAAGGAATATCTGTCGCCAAAAAGACAAATGTTTCCAACCAAATATTTTTCCTTCTCAAGATTCTTCTGGAAAATATTTGTCATCTAATGAAAACATAATTGATTTGAAAATAACTCGGTCTTTAATTTGAAAATCATCTGGACTTCCAATTTGTCAAAATCTCTATCACTCAATCAACAACCTATGTCATTGAGGGGGAGAGTGATTTCAAACATATCAATAAGGTAATTTTTTTAAAACAATTGGCACGTAAATGTTCAAGGTCTAATTTTGGATAATCATAAAGAAGAATGTTTTATAAAATTGGATCCAGACCAAGGTTGTGCTTTCATAAGATCATTAAGCATGTTTTAAACAATGGAATTTAAAGTCTCATATTCTGATCCTTATCAATTTAATGTTTTCAAAAGAAAGTCACAATTCTCCTAATAATCTTTCAAAATCAATCTAAATCAATTTGTGATTTAAATTGGATCTAAACTGATAATTCGATAAGTGGTTTTGGTAATATAATAGCAAGCACTCCTCCCTACATATGCCAAATGACTTCAAAATTTCATGCACATGTTAAGGGGGAGCATTCACCTTAAACCAAAATGAATAGAAACGTGATTGATTTATCTCAAAGTGTAGGTGCCCTCTAATATGTGCAAAACTCTTTTGAATATCGATGCACATATTGAGGGGGAGCGATCAAATGAAAACCTATAACACCCCCAAAAAAATGGTTTACAGCGGAATAAAAGGTTTTTGGGATGCTACTCAACTGGATCATAAAACAAAGTGAAAAATATACATTTTTCTTAAAATATTTCATTTATTGTAGTAAAACAAAGTTTACAAAGTTGAATTGTTACAAAAAATGGCCCTTTAGTAAAATGTGATCCCCATAAGTATATCAGAGTCATCTATGACCATGCCATGCCAAAGCCCAAGCGCCTCCAAAGTCTAATTATCGCCTTTTTAATACCTGAGATAAACATGCTTAAAAGGATCAACACAACGGTTGAGTGATATTCATAGGTTTAGTAAATGGTTGAACACAAGTTAAAGATGATAATTGCTTCAAGACAATTACCATAGAAAAAGAGATTATTATGCACTAAGCTCATGACACCAAACTAAGCGCATACACCTAATTATTGGTGTAAGTAATAAAATTGCCCCGGATGTAATAGCCAATTACATAGAGATAATCAAATATAGTGCTTGGGTTATTTTTGATAACCGAGTCGGGTCGTCGATTCCATAGTATTATCCACAATATTTATGTTCACTGCAAGTGATTAATGGTTCATGATGAAGGGACTTTTGGCTGGCAATTTAGGCTATAATAATAGTAAGGAAAATTAGCCAAATAGACCGCGCGCCCTGATGCATATCACTTTATGGACCACGCACTTTTGCCGAATGAAAATGGACCAGTTGCCCAACGATTTTCTTGGAGCCAACCATGGGGTGCCACGTGTCCGACAAAAGTATGACAGAAGTATGTATTTGTCATGTATTGTAAGGTATTGTTTTTTGGGCAACTTGTATTGTTTTTTGGGCAACTTTATATTTTTTGGCAACTTGTAATTTATACACAAGGATATTATGGTCATTTTACATTTTAAATTAAAAAAAATCATACAGCCACATAAAACACAGACCACATAACTCACTCCTCTTCCCCACCACATAAACAATCACAACTCACACCACCACAACCACCCAACAACCCGACGCCGCCACCATCTGACGGCACCACCACCTAATGCCACCTCTACCGGAATCCAGATACATCTCAATCCCAGATGGTGGTGCCGTCAGGTGGAATAGCCACCTCTGGATGCTTTATACTCTAATAATATATCTCTTCTTTAATTCGTATTATCTTTATATATGATGGCTTCAGCTCCGACACAACTTCTAGCAACCAGCCACTTTTTTCACACCGCCTCTTTTTGGAACCTGCATATGTTGGTATCATACCGGTTCTTCCACATGATTCACATACACGGCAGACAATCTAGAAAATACTAATCAAACAACAACCCTTAATTGCAGGTTTCAAATTTTTAATCATGGGTTACAAAAGAAAGAACACTCAAATTAAAGTTACTTCCTTTTTATAAAGGGTTTGTATTTTTATTCTTGGGTTTTTATTTAATTGCAGATAGCAACATATTTTGGATCCTCGAGTCTGTTTTTCATGTTTTTCAATGTGAGCTGGAGATTGTGAGTCAGCCGTTGAGGAAAACATTGTTGAATTGTTAAACATGAAGATTATTGTTTGAAGTTATTATTGGATCATGGGTGATAGTCAGTACTCTTTCTCTCTTACTACTTTTCAGGTATTATTACTTTTACTTTTCATCGCGATTTGCCTATATTTCATATAGTTAAAGCTATAGGAATTATTTGTCTTACTGAGTGTTTGTTGTTATTGGCAGTCCTTCCGGGAAGCTTGTTCAGATTGAACACGCGTTAACAGCTGTTGGCTCTGGTCAAACTTGGTTAGGAATTAAAGGTGATTTACAAGCTTGTGCTTGTCGTGATAGTTTATTTTGGTTGTTCTGTTGCTTACATGTGTAATTGTTGATTTCAGTCTCCAATGGTGTTGTTATTGCAACGGAAAAGAAATTACCGACCATTTTGGTTGACGAGACTTTTGTGAGTCCACGTTTATGCTTTTGTAGCAAATGCACTATGGTTTTCAATTATTAGAAAAGAAGCCTATATGTTGTGGTAATGTTTTTAGCTTTTATGGTAGTAGGTGATACGTAGCTCTTTGGATGTAGCTACAAGGTACAAAATGATTACAGTAGTAGATAGAATAGTAGAATCATAATCGGAAATTTATATTAAACGATTACGGTTAAATTTTGAATAATCGATTTCTAGTTGATACCTATATAGCTGAATGAAATCATTCCAATATACCTGGAATTTGTGTATCAACGCTCAAGTGTCCAAATTTGAAGGAAGGATTTGTAATTTCACATTTAACCATCACCAAATGGTCTGGTGGTAAGGCTATTGACTTCCTCACAAGAGGTCAAGGGTTTGAACCTCATTAGGTACACATTTAGGGGTGGTCAGGGAAGGGCCGGAAACGGTCATGAGGGTACCTTCGGTTAGGCCACGTACATCTGAGTCAAAAGACTCGCCCTCCCCGCTCGTTTAGTAGTTTCACTTTTATAAGCCAGTACCATCCAACTTGGTGTTCCTTTTTGCAGCAAAGTTTCTTGTTTGATCTTTCTCTTATTTATAAATTTGACCAGAATTTTGAAATTTGATCTTCTTGACTTCAGGTTCAAAAGATTCAGCTTTTGACTCCTAAAATCCGAGTGGTATATAGGTATGATATCATAAAATTTATATATATGGAATGACATGAAACATCAGATCTATAGTATATGCTTGTCCTGAAATTTCAAATTTCTGCAGTGGCATGGGGCCTGATTCCCGAGTTTTGGTCAGAAAAAGTCGGAAGCAGGCAGAACAGTATCACAGATTATACAAGGTACCATTTTTAGCCTTTTTTATGCCTGTTACTTTTCTCAGAATGTAATTTCCTTTGTGCTTCAGAAATTTATTTTTTGTCTGTGTACTTTAGTTTCGTTATAACTGCATCATTTTGCTTAAATGTTGTGATACTGGTATTTGCAGGAACCAATCCCTGTTACACAACTTGTGAGGGAAACAACCACTGTTATGCAAGAGTTTACTCAGTCAGGGTAAGGCTTTCTTGACTGCCGACCTTGTCAAACTATAAAAGAAATGTTATAGCGGATGATGATTTCCATGATTTTTCCATATTCCTTTTCCATTTTTCCATGTGATGAGTGATCTTGTTACCCCATTCCGTTTCATTTTTCCAAAATACTATGAATTATCAGAATCATAACAATGGGCTAATGAGTTTCAATGAAGCAAAATGGTCGTCACATTTGTGGGTTGGAGTGTTGATTCTGTAATAAGAGTGGAAAATTGCACGTGTGAATTGGAAGGTTGAATATTCCTATTAGATAATTTTTGCATATATACATCCAAAGATCAAAGCATGAAATAAAGAGTAAACAATTTATGTGAACACGAACTCATTCTGAGAGCTGAAAATAGTATTAAAAGTAACTACTAGCTCAAACAATGCTTGATTTGGCACGTCCCATATATATTGCTACACTGCCTTCTTCTGCATAAATAATCTATGTGCTCCATTGTCAGCATTTATTGCATTGATTCTCGCCATCAAGATTTACTTTAGTTTGAGAAAAACCAAGAATTCATTGCAACACCTTCTTGTCCCGTCATGAAACTTGTAATCTCCACGATTTTATCTGATATTCGTTTAGTGGCTTCCAAAGCCTTAGGTTTACATGTACTGATACAGGACACCAATATGATTGATTTATTCAGGTTGATGATGCAGAAACCATAGTCAACCTTACAGAAGAGATGGAGGCTACTGATACTGCACTTCTTGAAGAGGCTGCCACTATTGTCAAAGAACTGAATAAAGCGTTGGATAAATTCGAGTTAAGTCAGCTTCTTTCCGTCCCTTATGACAAGGAAGGTGCAGTTATTAATATAACAGCTGGAGCTGGAGGTACCGATGCACATGTAAAGTATATCTGAAGGCCATGAATTGCATGATAGCAAATTTTATATCCTGCACCATGTAATCAAGCATAAGCTGAAATGAAAGGGATTGAAACGAAAAAAGAATGTATTAGGGGATGTTTAGATTTGCATGATGGAACTGACTATCTAATTATTATGATTTGAAATCGCGATAATCAGTTTTTAATCTTTCGGCAAATTTAACAATTAAGATAATACGAAAATCAAGTGCGAGGACAGTTGTTACAGTAGTCAAATCAATATACACACACATATACATATATTAAATTTTGAATATTTTATGTTCCAGGATATGCGGTTGGATTTTTTTATGCAAAATTGTTTGATAATCATCAGTGCAGGACTAGGATGATATGCTTCTAAGGATGTATGTGAGATGGGGAGAGAGACAAAGATACAAAACAAGAGTGGTTGAGAAGTCAATGGGAGAAGAAGCTGGCATCAAATCAGCTACAATTGAACTCGAAGGTCGTTATGCATTTGGATATTTATCCGGTGAAAAAGGAACCCATCAAATTGTTAGGCAATCTCCTTTTAATGCAAAAGGTCTTCGTCAGGTATGACTTATTAAATATCGGCTAATTGTCTAGGATATCCTCCCTCCAATAGTGCTTATATGTTTATTCCATTTGTTGATTCAGACAAGCTTTTCTGGCGTTGAAGTGATGCCTCTTCTTCATGAAGATTCATTAAATGTGGAAATACCTGAGGAAGACCTGCAAATAGGCTTCTCAAGAGCAGGTGGAAGTGGAGGTCAGAATGTTAATAAGGTCGAAACTGCTGTTCGGATAACGCATATTCCGACTGGCGTCACGGTCCGTTGCACGGGTACTGCTTTCTCTCCTTGTTTCCGTGAATTCCACATGTTTTATCAGCTTTATTACTTTGCGGGTCAAAACGGGTTAGATTGGGTTGGACAGATGCAAACAGTATTAATCAGATCCGTATTTTGGAACATTATGAATATATTATCTGCAAAATTTTACAAAAGCTATGTTATTACCAAAATAATCGTAAGTGTTTTTAGTAAAGTGGTTTTCTAAATATTTTCTGTTGAAGATACCAAAATTACCCAAATCTTAGGAAACGGGTCACAGTTGCCAACGCTTAATGCTCTATGATCCTATGAGTATTTGAAACACTTTACTTATTAGATATCTTTGAAATTAAATTACAAAAAAATAATGTATATAAGTTTAGCTTTTGGAGAGTATTCATATTAAAGCTACCTATTTGCCTGTCATTATTAAGACCAAACTTGTATTGATTTGGGCCGGGTAGATCCTACTAGTCTGCCTCAAACAAGGGTATAACTTGCATTGTAGCATGGGTCTGAATTTCAGTCGCAAACTACTTAATTTCTTACTTCAAAGTTTGATATCCCTTTCATCCCATGAAAATACCAGTATGATTTGACAAAATGACTTTATAACGTTTTCTAAGTTTTTGATTATTACATGTTTTAGATTTTGAATGACGATCATATTGGTTTTTGATGGTTGGAAGGTTTTAGACTTCTAGTGACGATTTCTAAAGACAGGTGATACACAAGGTCATTTTTAAGAAACTTTGAAAACTAAAATCTGTTTTTTGTATCTTAGGATACTTCAGATCCGACTTATTTATTTTGGATGATTAAAAGGTTATGTATTAGTCAAGTAAATGTCGAAAGGGTTAGAAGTAACTTGAAGTTGAAGTCGACTATTAATACATACAACTAGTAACACCCTACTAAGTCATTTATTAGTAATTTTGCTTTATGTCTAAACTAATCCATTTGTTATTTATACTGACAAAAAGTGTTGGTACCCAACTTGCTCACCCACTAATTGATTATCATGAATGTTTCTTGTTCAATTTGCAGAAGAGAGATCCCAACTTGCTAACAAAATTAAAGCTCTAAGCCGTTTGAAAGCCAAATTGTTGGTTATAGCGGTAGAGCAACGGGCTTCAGAAATTAAGCAAATACTTGGAGATACAGTAAAGGCGGATTGGGGACAGCAAATCCGAAACTATGTATCTCACCCTTACAAGCTCGTGAAAGATGTAAGAACGGGGTACGAGACAACATATATTGTTTCAGTAATGGATGGTGAGTTAGACCCCTTCATTAAAGCGTACCTTCGATACAAATACAGCGAGTCAATGGCCAATTGGGCCATCAATATTCTGATAGGTTGATTAGGGTAATGGTTTCTCTAGAACGGGTCAAATGGGTTGTGGCAATAAATTAAACTAAAAACATGTATTCAAATGCAAATAAAACCTTTTTTGTTTGAGTGTTCATAGAAATTTTGGTTATTAATTTGATATTGTATTTTGTTAATCATATTTACATATTAAGTATTCACAAATCAAGGTTTGCCCAACCATGCCAAATCCTTTTAACCCATAGTATAAAATGACATGTTCGACTATTTACTTAACCCACCCTTTCAACCTTGGTGAAATGGCGCCATTTTTTCTAATGGTACTGGTGGTATTTTAATGCGGGATGATGAGAACAATTACTTAACATTCATAAATAACTTGACACCGAGGTAGCTCGATGATTCCTTTTCCTTGCAAAAGCGGTATACTTTAGTAACATTGATGCTCGAGGAGAACTCGTTGAAGATTCGAATGACGAAGCTTGCTTGAAAATTTTAGTAGAGGGGCCACATACAAGGTCAGTAATATATTGTTATTATACCTTTTTTTAATATGTCTCCAGGAGTGTTGATGAACATCGTATTCAGTCACCTGTTTTTCCATGTATCTAAAATTATGTAGAACTATAAGGCGTAAATTTACATATTTGAATGTCAAGCTTATCTTTAATTGCTGGTTTCAAGGATTTTTCGTCTAGAAGACGACTCAAACATCATTTTCATTGACTCAGACGGGACAAAAAAAAGGAAAAGAATTACATAATCTACGTTTAGTATAATTTCCTTGTAGTTCCATTTGCTTTCTTAAATTACAAAACCTTCTTGTGTTCTGAAACCAATTGAAGCAAAAGGAAGCTCAAGTTGCCCTTATGGAGCACTAGACAAATTGGGTGCTTGTCGCCATGTTCTGCGACCAAACATGGAAACCATCGCTAGTTTTAATTCGTTTCCTTTGCTAGGCTTCTCGAAACCAATCTTTGGTGTTATCGGGTACCACTTGCTACCTTGTCGTTTCCATTGCTATGGTATCGGGTACCACTTCTAGCTTGTCGTTTCCACTGCTAGTGGTATCGGGTACCACTGCTAGCTTATTGTTTCCTTGAGGCCGAGTTATGCATTCATCCATTAACCACTACAACACAAACTTCAATTTGATTGATTCAATGGCAGGAATAACCATTTAATAAAGAGTTCAATTTTTCTGCCTTGCAACACAAACTTCCTCCACCTCCTGGAGTCTCATATCCCCCAACTTCCTCCCTTTTGGGGCATATGCTTTATTATATTTTAACACCAGGAGCGGGGCAGCAGACATTGGGCGAAGAATACTGCGATATCACACAGGTAGTTGCATATGTTATTATTTTCCTTTATAAATGTTATTTTATCATAGGTGCATATCTTGACTTTGCTAAGTCGTTATATTGTAGATACCGAGTTTAATAGACAAATTTATGGTTTATACTATCGGGTTGTGGGATCATATGGACTTCCTCCAACACCGGTGAGGCGTGCCCTTTTCATTGTTTACAGTGCGGTTCCTACATTCTTTGAAAGAGTCGGGTTCAATTCTTTCTTACTAATATCTTTGGTCCGCAAGCGTGATATTGCTAAAATGTTAGGTTAAGCAGACACAAGTATTGATTTTTGTAGCTATGAACTCTATCAACCATGTAATTTGTAGCTCGAGAATTGCTTCCCGTGGCATTGCATTGTATCGAGTCATTGGTCGATGAATTAGAACCTTCTCGAAGCGACCAAGATCGGTTATCTACTATCCAAACCTCTTCTTCTTCTTCACCAATAGTTTCTAGTTCACCTTTCTCAAGATTGAAATCTAGAATTAGCGGGCTTTGGTTAAACACGGTTCAGAGATGGGCTGCAGTATGTCATTTTCCATTTATTCTGATCTTATAGCATGTCCTACTTTTTTAGAATAATGATATGCGCTCAAAATGTAGACATGAGTTTTGTGGAGTTAGTGGTTAAGTATTTTTGTTGTTTAATGCAGGTGCTTCCATTAGCTCGTGAGTTTTTGCAGTTGCTTCTTCGCGCCAATCTTATGTTCTTCTACTTTGAAGGTGAGTATTTTCGGATGTAGGTGGTGACATGAAAGTTTATGCTATACAATGTAACTAGCAACTTGATTTATTGTGGGTGTCAAGGCTCGTCATATTGAGAAGTATTATCAGAATTCCAGAAGGTGATGAACCAACTAAGAAGTCGAAAGCCGACTCTGTAGATGTACCTGAAAAATGGAAAGGGCAGATTGAGAAGGTAATAAAAGAATGATAAAAACTACTCCGTATCTTGATCTTTCCTCTTGTTTTGAGGAGTTAGTGCGTGATTGAAGAACCGCATCGGTATCTTGAACTTTCCTCTTGTTTTGATGGCAAATTGTTGATGATGTACTCACATTATAATCAACATCGGACCAAATCTGAATTCCCGATTATGAAAGAATGGAAGATGAATTTGAATTCCCTAATCAAGAAAGAATCGAAGTTGAGGTGACGTGCCTCACAAGGTGGATTATGACCCCTCTATTTTCCTTTTTCGTCTATATCTTTTTAGTAGCGATGCTCATTGAATAATGCATGTTTTTCTTCCTAATTCCGGACCTAGCGCAAGTTATGGTTGATGTCCCCAAAGAAGTTTGAAATAGGTGAGGAAGTAGAGCAATTTGAATGCTATAATGTGCATTTTATCAAGCAATGAAACACTTATCAAAGTTTATGTACTTATTTTGCAGATGGAAGAATGACTTTCGCTACTTCGATTCGGATCGTAAACGGTGGAGGAGCATGTTGCTCATGGAGATAAGTCAAGTAGCTCAAGCGACTCTAGCGACAATTCGGATCTTCTTCTAGTGGTATTAACATAAGATTTAGTTATTATGGATTTTGCGACTTAGTTGAGGCATTAGGTGTAATATACTTGGAAGTCAAGTTGCTACTTGATCTATTTTGATTGTTTTGAATTGATACTGAGTTCGATAGTGATAGTTCATCGGGCGGGATCGATGCGGGGCATTCTTCAAAGGCATAATTATTCTTGCTTTGGTGATGTCAAAAAGGTATAAGTTAATTTTCTAATCGAACGCGTTTCATACGACTATTTGATTGCTTTCACTATTTAATGTTATGACTATTTGATTGCTTTCACTTTCTTTTTTCGTTATGTTAGCCTATTATTTGAAAAGTATTAAATGACACGTATGATGCTTATATGCTATTTATTAAGGATTCCAAATTTAGGAGTATAGGACTGTCTAAACTATGATCTACTTTCCTAGTTGTGGGTTCCGAATTTTACATGTCTTGTCGATCTACTAGCCTAGCTGTGACATAATTTTTTTTGAGCGACTTAGTGTGACTTCATTAATTGGACATTATTTGCAACTTTGAATCTATTCTTCATTTCCCCATATAATAGATTGTTGCTCATAGTGGTATTAGACCGGTCATCTTAGTGTTAGAAAGCGACTGCCGCATCGTTAGAAACCACATGTGGTCATGGTTGTTAACGTCTATTCAATCATATTGTAACGTGTCAGGTTCGTTTATGGGACAAGTACCTTCCAACATCCCAACTCAACCCAGGTAATTTCTTATTACTTTTATTTGTTTCTGTTTTCCTATAATGACAAGAATATTCTACAATTGCATTAATCCAACTGTCCCAAAAAGAACTACATAAGGGGGTTACTTCAAATACGTGTGTTTTTCTTAAAATATTATTTGTTTGACCTTTGTACAAAATCGTTTATAACCGCTCTTCTACCGAATATTTATTTGGTCATCTTTTTGTATGTCAATTGGTCTTGTACTCCCTCCAAAAACCGACATTTTCCCTTGATTGCCTGCTAGTGAACTTTCTATTTTATCTTTATGAACTTATAAGTGTATAGTTTTTTACTATTTTCACAAACTTACAAGTACTAAACTATTTTTAGTAACTCCTAGATTTGTAGATGATATAAGTTCATTATCCTTAGGTATTTGCAAGAAACTTCATATTTGTTTTAGTTCCTGCACTCACTTCCTGATACATTAAAGCCTTTTCATCAATAGTTTTCTAAACTTTTCTATTGAAGATCAGATAGATACGGTTATTGGACCAGAATTATTTGGTTATGGACTTGAGTAATTTTTCTTTTCCAACAGATGAAGCGGAAAGAAGAAGTCAACATCTATGGATAAAATATTGAACAAACATAGAATTGCACAAATGAAAGCCCAAGAAATGAGAAGGAATATGTCCGAGATTTCTTTTGGGCAGCTCCTAGAACTTCTCGCAAATTCAGGTCCTTACGCAGATATGTCACGGATTCTCTCACGGGTGCTTCAGATGTCATGACTCTTAGACCTCTAACATCATCCTTGAATCAGTCATTCCTATATTTTCTTGTTCACCTTTCTAGATATTTGATCCGCCATTCTTGTTTTTATATTATTCGTCTCTTCTTTTCTTTGGTCTTTAGGAAACCTAAAACATTATACTATCTTCACGAAAAGAAAGAAAAATACTTTATACTCTAGAGGTCAAATTATTGATATTTAACTTGGGCATTTTAAGCCTAATTTTCTTGAGTAAAAATATCAAATTATCGTGTCTAAAAGCATGATAAATGGAGAAATGGGTAATACAAGCGCTACGTTCATGAGTTACCTTTGCCGCTTAACGGTTACCATTGCTCATGAGTTGATTACCTTTGCTACGTTTACGGTCTATACCATCTGCTAGCTTTACGTTTCCACTGCTAGCGTTACTAAACCATCGCTAGTGGTAGTGATTACCACTGCTAGTACTTGGTAACCACTGGTAGTACTTTTACCTCTTGCTATGCGACTTAATATGCCCCGATAAAGCGGAATTTGACCATTGAATTAAGATTTAAATAGTAGTGATTACGATGCATCCTCTAAGCGGTTTGTTATGATAGTGCATGCCACGATAAAAAATTACTTCATATGCGTTGTTGTACCATGGCAATTCATGTGGCCCATGATCATGTTACTCATGTAGTTCCAAAGTTACAAGCCTAGAATCTCCTAAAATTAATATTGCCTATAGAAGAAAGAGTATGTTAGAATAGTTATTTAGTCATGGTGCTACGCGATTTACCTTTGACACGTTGGGGACCGATTTGTTTCGCATTCTTGATTGGGTTGGATTACGAAGTTATGATCTAGAATCATATTGCTCTTGCTTAGTATCCACGAGGCGGGTTATACAAAAGCTGTACCCCTAATTTTTGTATTGTCTTACGGGCCTATATACGGTGTTTGCAAATTTTCTTTGCATTTTCCTCTGCGGGTTCCTTTGCTTTTATCTTTTGGTCGACAATCTAACTTGTATATTATTTAAATTTGGCAAGATAATGGGTTGGTCATGTGAGTTCTCCTTGAAACATTTCATTTCTGTAGTATGGGTTCGGTTTGGTAGACCCAGTGAAGTAATACGTCACAAAAAGTAACACATTATGATGAAATGATGAATACAAAAACAACATGGCTGCAATGATTAGCTAAAGTTTTGAATAAATGATTTAGAATGTTATTTGCAGTGAGTCATCAATAGACGGACTTTTGACATGTGTTATTTCTTGATTTAAGGTGGATGCTGTTGTTTACCTGGTGGATGCATATGACAAAGAGTGATTCGTGGCGTCAAAGAAAGAACTAGATGCCCTTTTGTCAGATGAATCTTTGGCAACTGTACCTTTCTTAATTTTAGGCAACAAGATTGACATCCTTTATCTTGCATCGAAGAAGAGTTATGTTACCACATGGGACTACAAGGCTCAACTACGGCAAAGGTAAGGTTAATTTGGAAAACACAGCGTCCGAGGCCTCTTGAGGTATTCATGTGTTGTATCGTCAGGAAGATGGGTTATGGCGATGGCTTTAAGTGGGTTTCTCAGTACATTAAGTAGAAAGTAAGAAGAAAAAAAAAGAAAACATTACGAGAGTAGGAAAGTAAGAGATTTGGTTTTTATTGTTTCTGAGATTTTTTTTTGTCTTACTGGATCTGAATTGGAGGTATGTCTGTTTGAAAAAATTATATATAAGTTACTATTGTTCTTCTTTATGTGTTATATATAATTCGGTTCTCAGATAAGGTTTGGTGTTGGAGTCTTTCAAGAACGCTTCTGTTTAGGCGTTTTTTTCTCTTGGGCAACTTCTTCTTTTTGGGCAACTTTTGTTTGGGCAACTTCTTATTAGGGCAACTATTTTTGGGCAACTTCTTATTTTTGGGCAACTTTTTTCTTTTATCACAGCAACCTTAACTATGTCGAGCAACACAAGCGAATATGAAGCGGTTGTAACAATAACCTAGCGCGAGAAGTTATCATGGGTAGCACTAACTAAAACTAACAACATAAACTTGAGCGAGCGGTTGTAATAGTATAGGATATCGGGTAAAATTACCGTATGACACTAATCATATAAAGAGCGACACTAGCGACAAGCTGGCGATTAATGGTTTGTCTATGTTTTGTGTGTGTAGGGGTGTCGGTGGTAGCTACCTTGAGGACAACGCATCGTATAACACATGACGTGTGGGGGAGGGTTCTTAGAGTCTTGGGGTGATGGCGTGTGCGGTGGGTCCAAAAGCCAGCAGTCTTTGTTATTTCAAATTGTTGCGAACATCATTTTACTCATCATCATCGTGGGGATGCGACACGTGTGGGTGTTGTACATAGGTTGTAAACAACAAAGGGAAGCAAAATCTTTATATTACATTTGTTTTAATGTCTTATAGGAACTGACGTTAAGGGAGTGTTTGGATTAGCTTAATTTGCGTTGCACTTGATCAGTTGGTGCACCAGGACATTTGCAGATGTGTTCTTGGAAGACTTGCCACAAAAGACTAAAAGACGTGTTGCAATATCGATAGATTAACGTATTTTGCAAAAATCTAAGTGTGTTAAAACATGAAATGAGTATTGGATGAAAATTTATTCCAATTCAGTTTGTAAGTCTTGGATATGGATGTTCAACCTTTAATTTTGTTGTACTCATTTGGTTGTCAACATTTTATTTTGGCTATATTTGTGGTTTTCGGACTTTGTAACAAGTTATACACCCCATCAACGTAGCCATTTTTGACAAAGGTGCAACAAGTTAACAGCCATTTTTGTGTGTTGCAACACTGCGGTGGCTCAAAATCTATCGAGTTGATTTGCCATTTGGCAAAGACATGAGCACGTTCATGGTTATTAACTAGTGGGGAACCCAATAGTGCTAAAAGAATGACATCGTTGGTTTGCCTTTGAAGAACATGTAAAATAGTTTATTTTCATTTGGAATCAATTATAAATGATGGCATTAAAGTTGTACATATGTTAAGGTAGTCAATTATAAAGACTATCTAGAAGACCGATTGTATTATTGTTCCTTGAAAAGTTCACGACCAACAATAATCCGTCTAATCTCACTCGTTCCAGCACCAATCTCGTATAACTTGGCATCTCGAAGCATTCGGCCAGTTGGGTACTCGTTTACGTACCCATTGGCGCCTAGGCATTGAATTGCATGCCAAGAAAGAAAAAAAGTCAAAATTTATTCTAGAAGATGGTATAGATAGTTTGAATTATTTTTGAAGTTATGAAATTTAATGCACCTGCAGAGCGACTTGGGTGGCTCGTTCAGCAGCAACAAGTATAACACCCGCACAATCCTGTATATAAATAGTTACAACTGTTAATGCACAATGAACAACCGACAAAGCAAGAACGCAGGTGATAATTAATGATGTATAAAAATCGCACCTTTGGAACAAGTATTCCATTGTCACATTGTCTTGCAAAAGAATACATGTACGATCTGAAAATAAAAAGGTTTTTTATGGTTAGTTTTGGAGCGGGTTGTCGAGTTATGGAGTCATGTTAGTTTACCTTGAAGACTGCAAAGATGTATACATGTCTGCAATTTTCCCCTGTTTTTACATGAACCAGAGATTGAAATGAGTGACGGTAGATGTGTCAATTCCACTACAAAAGCAAGAATAATTTTCATATCGAGATTAGTATAATATTAGTAAGGATATGCTTGTACACTCCAAACTGGCTGTTATCTTTACATATGGTAGTGATAACCTAACTACAAGTCTAGAAAATAGTAACCCTGCATAATTCACTAGTTATCTGCCATAAACGGATTCAGGTGTGCGTAATAAGATAAGGTTTGGTTGAGATATCCATTTAGCATTATTTTGCGTCATACTGAGTTAGTACATAATAAAACACAGTTTCCTCCATGATAATTTGGCATAACATAATCACCTTAAGTTTTTAGCTCTAAAAAATGTTCTGTCTTAGCCGAAAACACTCTAGTAGTAGAGGATGCGGTGTACTGGAGCGATAATCCGTGAAGATTGAAGTCCCCATTAGTTTCCATAAGTTTACCTCCTGCCGGTTCAAATAATAAACATAACATAAATTCAAATGTTTAGAAATTAGTACACTTGTCTGAGATAACATATCTTGTATAAAAACAATGATGTAGTTGTCTTGAATTAAACACGTGGGAAATAATTCGTTTGTCTATTTTTCGACATGAGGAGCGATATGTTCTTGGGCAAATTGCGCAACACTTTCTTTGAACTGTCATCATTGAAATAAACTGTCAGAAGATAACCAATTATGTCCTCACACGCAAGAAATACTAGTCTACGGTGGTACAGTGAAGAGAATTTAGTATTAAAGATCGATAACTCAGCATCCTCCAAATTCTCATCAAGTCCCAAAAGCAACAATCCATAACTAACACTCGAGATGTTAGGATTTAGAAATACGAATAAACAAATCATTCAACATGCAAACTAATTAACAAACATGTGAGCAGAACAGTTTAATAGCAGCACTCAACAAATTTCTACTCAGATCAAGCAAACAATTATCCTGAACTAACGAAAGTAGGATATACGGTTAATCAAAGAATAAAGACCTGAAATAGTTGATAACTTTTGCACGTTCGGACAACACGTTTTATAAAAACTGTTTTAAGATCAATGGGCAGTTCGATCTCGATCAATTTTATTTATTTTGAGTGTTTTTTCTATACAAACCATCATCAACAAACAACTCAAATTTGCACACGCAAGAGGCTTGCTCAATCTCACCATTCAAGCAAATTTGTTTGGCCCATATTATACCACATCAATATATACTACAGTACATGTTAATCACCCCTATCTTATCTTAGTTGATCAAAACTTCAAATCGGCACCCAATACCATACTAAGCAATAAAATTAATACGAGTACCTTTTTCGAATAAATTATTGACTTTGAAAGCCAATAAAAACCATTTTCAAAGTATACCAAAAAAGGGGGTGTTTCGTTAAACATAAAGAGTCTCCATAGCGACTTTAAGCCTTGTTGCTTCACCAATGAGGTGCATCCATCTCTGCAAGTTTTGACTCTTTTACTGCAACAAGTTTCTATAATAAAGAATGATGCCATGTCAGACTTTGTATATATTAATGTAAATATCAAAATATGACTTATTTACCTGCAGAGAAGAGATTGTTTCTGTTGCTTTGGTTCTATATGCTGTTGATTCGGCAAGTTGAGCTTCCAGATATGTTATTTGCTGAAAATGCACAATAAAGTAGTTTAAAAAGTTTGACACCTGCTCTTTTTCTAGAAGCGACTGCTGCAATGTGTCAATAGTATTCTCTTTGGGCTCCATGGAACGGCGCAGCTCTTCAATATTGTCCCGAAGTCTAAACGAGAGTGAGATAATAAGAGTAAAAATAACAACAAAATACAAGATGCATGCAAGATCCTGAACTGAACTGAAAAAAAAATTAGCAATGAGAAGACATGCCCTTTCGATATGAGAGTTAAGATTACATTGTTTGGCAATAGGCAAACACTGAAGCTATTTACAAAAAAGTCTTGAAAATTCAGAGATTGATTAATGTTTGGGTGAAAAGATGTGTAAGCTTTTAATGTTTGACAACATGGAACCACAAACAGTAAACTTCAAGTACCTATTGTTTGCACTTCGCAATTGTTGTCTCTCGGTATCGATTGCTTTCAGTGCCTCATTAGCATGTTGGCGCGTGCGATCAAGCTCGTTGTAATCATGCGGTTGTGATGCAGCCTGCTCTGACTTTTCATTGACTTCCTTATACTTGGCCTCAAGGTCATCTTTCTCCTGAAATTATGATCTCCAAAAACCAATCAGATTCTATACACAAACTGAAAGTTTGAATGCAGTCATTATCTTGCTCGAGAACATGAAAAAGATTCTAACATAGGAAAGGAAACTTAATCTTAATTTTTGCAGCATCCTAAATACCTAATCTTTTCTGCAAGATCATTAATTATAATTCTGGATCGTCGTATAAATGTGGGTTATATATAATAAGTATACCTTATTAACTCTTATGACTACTTAACCAAATTGGTAACTAAGAAGAAGATGCGATGTTGTAACCGATGGTATCAATGGGAAAATTTTAACATAGCAGTTCACACAAAAGTATCATCATGTTTTAACCAATATTATCAGTGTGACAAAAAAATGTGAACGCTAAGGTAATATACTGGACATGACATGGATTTTAAGGGCCGTAAATGAATTACCTTGAACCTCTTGGATTCGTTGTTTTGCTCGCTTATGAAGCCGGTTCGAGTTGGAATCAAGCTTCGAGTTTTCTCGTCACGCTCTTTTACTTGTTGTTCCAAATTCTTTTGAGATGTGTCCATTGACCATAGCATGCATTAGTACTAACACAAAAAGTAATCAAAAGCGAGTAACATAAAGACTAGTTATACCTTGACTAGTTTAGCTTCAAGCTCACGGGACTTAGCATCCGCTTAGTATATCTCGCACGAAGATGCTCAAGAGCAACCTCTGCAGCACCTCGTGTCTGTCGTTCTATTACAACTTCTTCATTCAAAGCCTCTATTTTGTCCTTCAATTCTTTCGAACCGTGGTCAACTTCCTTTGCCTGTATGGAAGAACCAGCTGAATCTGTGTATACATCCTTTAAATCCTGGAAATGCGACTTCAACTACTCATTCTGAAACTTTAGCTCTACCACCATCTATATTTCAATAAGAAAAGCAAATGTTCAGGTCTTTTCCTTGGAGCAAAATATTCAAAAGCTAATCATATGAAGGCTGAGCCAAGACAGATAAAAAGATTAATAAAAGATTTCAGAAACCACACCTCAATGACCACAAACTCGATTCCCCCAATCAGATCAACCTGGTCCACAAGAAAACTTGGTGTAGATGGATGCACAATGGTAGGAGTGACTGAATTTTTCAATTTTGACTTTTGAGTGAGAAAGAGGGAAAACTGATTTGGGGGAAGATAATTTTGGGAGGGGTGGGAGTATTTTAATCGCCGAGAGAGGAGTTGTACAGAGATTTGGGAGAGATTTGGGATTGAGGGAGAGTAAATCTGATTTGGGTGGGATGATTTTCAAGGGTTTTAGTAAGCAAAAATTTTAATAAGCAAATGCCAAAAATTTTGTATGTAGTGTATGTAAAATGACCAAAAAACCCTTTTTAAAAAATACGGTTGCCCAGCGACTTTTGGTTGCCCAAAAAACAATACCTTATACATACGGGACACTTGTCGCACTGTGGTTGAGTTGCCCAATAACTGCGGTTGCCCTCGGTCTATTTTCAAATTTAAAATAAAAGTGGTCCATAAAGTGATATGCATCAGGGCGCGCGGTCTATTTGTGTCATTTTCCCTAATAATAATCAAGCAAGCATACATTTTAAGAAAAGACGTATGTTCTAGTTTTTAGCATGTATCTCCCCCAAAGAGTTTATAAAACAGTTAAAAGAGTAAAAGTGGGGCTATGAACTCACCTTAGTTGAGGAAATCCGAAATAGCGTAAATTCAAATAGTATGAGTGCGCAGTACCGACACGCGACCTAGATTAGTATAGAAAGTCTTAGTTTATAGTTCTAGGCTTAAGACTCGATGAAGTTTAAGAAAAACTTTCAAGTGTTTGTTGTTGTTGCTGCTTGTTGTTCGTGTGGCAGTATTTAAGTTTAAAACAGTTTTTCAAAAGTTTGTGTGTATTTCGGCTTATGGTAGTAAAAGAGTATATAAGGGAAAAGTATCGAACAAGAGTGAGACCTTGGCTTGATGATGATTGAATGATGATGCGTGTATAATGTGAGACGTCGATAAGAATGAAAGAAATATATATATTAATTGTATATAGAAGTTCATGACAATAAGTATAAATATATTTATGTTGAAACGAAATTAAATTGGAACTTGATTTGTTTGTCGTTTTGTATGAAAGGATAGAAAGTAGAATTTTATAAATATATATTTCATCATCAACATATGTTGCAAGTCTATATATAATCTCGTTTTATATACATGATAGAAGAGTATACGTTTATAAAATCCGTTAGCAATTTGTAAGATAAAAATGTGTTTATAGAAAATTTTGGTGTGAACCGAGTATATATTTCCTATTTATGTGGGTTGACGAAATGTTATAATTTGTATATCGAGTCCATTTTCTGGTTTAATAATTGTGAGTATATATTTACAATTGTTGTGCTATTAATGATTAGTTGTGTAAAAGTTTTCATTTAAGTTTTTGAGTAACAATAATAACTCATATTTCCCATTTGAATTGTTTACATTTTTGTTAGATGATTTGTGACCCATGTTATCAGTATTAATGATATAGTACTAGACGCGTCGTCATTTGTGGTATACAGATGAGTATCAATCAACTAGCCGTGGGCTTACGGTATGTCGTGTGGGACGAGTCAAGGTAGGATGGAGACGAGTTGAGATTGATTCGAGGTGACACGCATCCAATGCGCCTTGGTGGGCTGATCAGAGGAACTAAACGGACCCTCGTAACAGATTGGGCTTTGGCCCAGTTACTACACCTACTAATTTGAGACTGGATGGGCCTGGTGTTGATACAAAATTAAGCAAGCTCTTATAAGATTACGGGCTTCACAGCCCACTGGATACAACAGTACAATAGTTTGAGCAACTGATTTGGCATCCAAATACAGATTCACAATTACAAGTTGTATACTTGTGTGGATGTGTGGTGAGGCAGTTTTGACGCGGGGAAACTAGTCATAATGAAAGGGTCAAAACTGACTCGAACGCTTAACTTCTCAAGACCCATACAAGTCTTCTCTAAGGTCTAGTATTAGACGATGTGACAAAACCCATGGGGTGTCATGTTGTGACCGAACACGGCTAATGAAGTGGGTTATTACCGGGCTTAGGAAAATATGTTGGCCGAATGGCCCAACCACGAATCAAACTATTTGAGAATATTTTGGCAGCCAAGTTTATACATAAATTTTGGAAGTATGACGACAATGAAAAGGTACCTGAGTCGGGATATAGTCCTAGGCTCGGTAAAAGTATTTCGTAACTCGAGTAATCAATTATGAAGTGACAAAAACAACAGGGTGGGTGAGTAATGTATGTTGACATTATGCCAAAGCTAACACGGGTCAAGAATTTCGTAACCCATTTGTGAGTCAAAAATGGAACGACATTTACAGGATTACATTATCTATCTTATTTAGCCAAACACAAGGACTAGTTATGTCATAGTTTAATAGTTATGTATGTGCTTGGCTATATATACCCCTCCATACTTCCATGGAGGGGTGAGACTCTTGTGTAAACTTTCACCTTTCATCAATAATAAACACACTAGTTTTCCCTTCTCTCTCTAGCTTCTCTCTCTAACTTGAATATGGCTTTCTTCCATCTTCCAAGACCTCCCGATTCACCATATCATCCAAATATACGGTCCTAACATTGGTATCAAGAGCAAGGTCGGTTTGTTATCTTTGGATGATTTTTGGTGATATTATCTTGTCAAAATCTTGTTTAAAAATCTGATATTAACAAAGTTTTTACCTTTCTCTAATGTTTTTTATGTTTATCAGATTTTTAACTAGTTTAATGTATCATTTTTTGGTCAAAGTTTGGTATGGGTTAGGAATAAAATGGTATTAAACTGGTTCGTATCTCTTTTCACAAACAGTTTTATTATTGTTTTAACTCGTATGACTTTTTGGTCCATCACGTGACAATATTTGTGATAAGTCTTCTGGTCAAACTGTTCAAATCAATGGTCAAAATGGGTCACAAATGCTATTATTTCTGTCTTTCTGGGTTTCAAGAACTGGTCTGAATCTGGTCGGAAAAAGCACGCCGGAAAAGTCAACAAAGGGTCAAAACCCTATTTTTACGCATAAGGAGCCGTCTTCAGTGATATTTACGCATAACTGTGAAGTTATGCGTAAGAACAGTTTACGCGTAAGCTTACGCATAAGGCTTACCTCACGCGTAAGAATCATGTTACACATAAGGTAAGGCTTTTACGCATATGCTTATATCTTACGCCTATGACCTGGTTTACGCATAAGGATTTTTTCTTTTTTCGCACAAGGGTTACGCGTAATGTTTACGCATAAGCTTATGCGTAAAACAGACTTTAAACATAAAGAATGATGAAGAAAACAGACTCGACCACGACAAATACCAAATACCAAATTTACAAACTCGTGTGACCTCAGTCCAATACCCATTTTCAGTCCAAGAAAAACCATAATGGGAAAATCAAATGTAAAGCTAACTGATATACATATTCGATCCAAAATCAACAACAACCACTCTAACCTAATCCCATATCAATCAACAACTCCAAATCCTAAACATTGACTCGTGCTGAAAAAATTGTAACATTTAATGATCTCAGATCTAATCGTGTTACTTCATGTTACATCGAGACAAAATCATGGTCCAATACACGAAAGACATAATCATCATTGATCACTATCGAAGCTTTGCTTCTGTTGTATATCCGAAATAAAAGAAAAGATTATTAACAATTATGTTACATCTTTTCTTCAATTCGTTCAAACATAATACTACACTAAAACCAGATGTGGACCTTACCGTGACCCTCCAAAGGGTCTTTAAGCCAGTCACGTGCTCTCTTGACTCGGATTGAACTGAAAATGTAACTAAGGTCACGGTAAAGTGGTATGTTTTCTTGGGCATTCAATTCATTTGGTTGAGATTGCGTATTAATTGAAGATGATGATAGATATGTGAGTCATTTGGTGTGAGTATGACAAGATTAGATGTTGAGATGTGGTTGTGTTAAATCTGGATTTGGGAGATGGTGATAGCTGCGTTTTTTTTTGTATTGTGATAAGTTGAAGGCGGATTTAGTTTGTGATTAGGTTAACAATATGAGGACATTTAGGGTGGTTGGTGTATTTAAATGGGATTTGTATCTGCTAGGTTTAGGAGTAGATCACTGGATCGTGTACTTCAATGGGCTGAGATGGATAATTGTTGTAATTCGTGATTGGGCCTCAATTGCTGAATAATTATCATGGGTTGAATTATATTTGGATTGGGCTGATTTCCTAGTGATGCGGAAAATTATACATCTTGGGCTCGTATGGTTTGATCAAGTGTTGGTGGCAAATTAAAATTTCACACACAAATTTAGTATCCGAACTTTGGTCTAAATATTTAGCCAAAAAAAAATTTTGATACTAATTTGTAATATGATTGGTATTTTGGTATGACAATTTTCACGAGGATACATATTTTTTGACAAAGATCGGGAAACCATTATCATAGTTCATTTTAAACCGTTAACAAAGGCTAGTTTTGGGCATGTAACCGCAAGATGTGACTACGGCGCGAATTCACTATTATTTATTTGAGGTTGAAATGGGATATCACGGATGCGTGTACTTAGTATCTGAAGATATCGAGGTTGGTTGGATGCATGATTCTTGAGATCCTTGTTCGAGCTTTAACCGTTTGAATGACAAAGACTTGAGTTATCTAGTTGAACTGATGTAAGGAGTTACGTTGTTGTGCTCACGACTTATAACTATCACTTTTAAGGAGTTACGTTGTTGTGCTCAAGTGTCTCACTAAGGTGTGGATAATTTGAGAAACTTTAAGTTTACCTTTTTCGATGGAGTTAAGAAAAAGGGTTCTTAAATCGACAATAGTGCAAGTTTAAGTCACAAGTTGGGTTATACTACTTGAGTCTCAAGTTCGTCATATTGGGTTTCTCCATCGATAGTCACTACAAAAGCCGTTAGAATGATAATGGGGTCGGTAAAGAGTTAGGCGAGAAGAGTATACACAGTAGAGAAGTCTTATCAACAATTGATTCTCACAAGATATTTATGGTACTTCACAATTGTTCGATTACTTGGACATACATGGTTTCGATGTTCCAATTCATCATCAACATCGTGGTGTATGATTCGATTCATTGCAAACATCGGGAAGAGAGTATAGGTGGTGTCTGCTTCCTTTGTTGTTTTGGATTTTTTGAAAACCCTCTCCTATCATGAATTTCTTCAATCGGGGAAGAAATGAGACGATCGATGGTTAAAATTTCTCAAGTTGGTATTATCGTCTCACTTTCGGAGAGTTATCATGTGTGAAGTTACCTAAATATGATGTTGTGATGCCTCACACGGTCATTTTATCGAGTATTTGCGATTCACGGTAACTATTATTCCGATAGACGCAACATTGGGAAGTCATTTCATTTCGTCTTTCGTGGTTTGTTTGGTGTGAAGCATCTACATACGTGAGAAGATCTTGTTGATTTCTTGCATGTTACCCCGAACGGACTTTCCGCAATAAGTCGATTACCTTGTGTGGTTTCTCGCTCATCTACAAATTCATTGCGTCTTGAAAACTTCAAAGTTAAAGGAAATGTTCACTACATCAAAGTTTGAATCTGCTAAAGATGGTTGTCGGTTTGGGGAAGGCGATTGAAACTTCGCCAAAAAGGAGTTGATGAGTGTGTAAATACTCATCATTTTTGTCAATCGAAGCGCAAAACACTTAAAACGCTGAAATGCATCAAAATCCGAAAATATCTCAAAATTGTATTTTATATGTTTGGATGCAAAATGTTTAAAATCGGATGAAAAATGAGCTAAGTTTGCATAATTGGCGTTTAGGTCCCAATTTCAAATCTTGTCAAAAATAGTCCCCGAGCACTTATTTTAAAGAAAAGTCACCAAAGGTCCTTTTGAAATCATAAGTTGTCATAATTAGTCCTTTGGTGAAAAATGTCAAAAGTTTTGAGAAATTACAAGTTTAGTCCTTTGAGTTTCAAAACTGACAAGTTTGGTCCTTGGAATATTGGATATTGTCAAGTTTAGCCCTTGGATTATAATTTCAGAATGTACATTATTGATCCCTGGAAAATCAGAATTGGCAGTTTTGGTCCTTGGTTTTGGTGAATTGCAAAAAAAGTCCTTGTATTATTAATATCAAACCCTTGAACCCTTCCCATGATTTGACCCCCTGCCATATACCACTTGAACCCCCTTTGGACCTTGGACCCTTTTCTTTTTAATATACCCCAGTCAAACCCCGTTTGACTTATCCAACCCCGCTCACGGGTTTCCCTTCCCCCTCATCATCACCTACACCTGCAACTCCTCCCTACTCCATCATCATCACACCCACCTTATTCCTACCCTCCAAACACCCCATGCCAAATTGCATTAAAAGCTCCTTCCCATGTTACAAGTAATCAGTCCCAACTGGCAAAAATAGTTTTCCCGCCAAAATGCCATCAACGGCTTAAATCCACTCAAGTGATCCAATGGCCAAGATTACAAGTGGGATTTGCTCAGAGGAGAGAGAGAAGACCTTTTGATGTATAAATAAGAGAGGAGATGGCAGAGAGGGGTATTGTTGGATCGATATACTTTAATCAAACTAAACTAGCTTGTTAAGGTTTAATAACCTCGGATAAATCCTAAGTTATTAACAAAGAAACACCGAGCAATCTTTATTAAGCACGCGTAATTTACTTAACAAAGCTAAGAAGAAAACTTTATTAATAAAACTCTAAATCGCTTATTATGAGATACTCTAATACAATTCTAAGATATTCGAACTTTTCTCTAAACTCTTAATTCAGTAAACTCTAAAACTCTTTTTCGAAATCGTACATCTAATGCCAATCTAGGAGTCCTTTTATAGACTCAAGGATATCCTAGTCGGTTTACAATTGATAACCTTGTACGACAAGTAATCTAAACATGGAATACAATACTTTCCATAAACGAATATAACAGATCTTACATTCTAGCAAGATGCTGACTTTATCTTGCAATGCTTTGACTTTGTCTTTAGCAAGACTTTGACTATTTGACTTCTTCCAAGATTTTGCGACTACAAGACTTTCATATCTTGATGCTTTACTATCTTCAAGACTTTCATATCCCAACAATCCTCCCAACTTGAATTCTACTTGTTTGACTTCAAGTTCCTTTGTGAATATATCTTTAACGTTATCTTTAAAATGGATTGTTCTTTATTCTTTAGATTATATCTTTGTAGAATCTGTGCTTTTGTCAAAGTATCTCTTAGAATTGTTTTCTTCACGTGACATTCAAGAATCTCCATCTTTTCAAAGAACACAAACAACATATGACAATGTGTACAATAATTCAAGTTTAAGTTTCATACTATTCTCATCACATCTAAGTGAATCATTGAAAATTCAATGGATTTAGAACTCTTTACCAAAGCCATTTTCTTTGGAGTAGCCAAATGTTTTGGTGTGTAAGACCATGGTACATTGATAACCATATGATTTTAGCAAACCACCACTATCAATGATTTGTTTTGTCTTTACCAAAAGTCGTACCTTACGGACTAGTTAGTTCTTTTATCTAATGGTGAACTAATTACCAATAATGGTTTTTCCATTGCCTTTACCACAAGCCATTTCTTGTGGGCTAGCCAACTCTTCACATTACCGATATGGTGAGTTAATAACCATCCAACTTATTAGCAAGTTGTTAACTAAAAGCGGATTTGATATATCTTTACGAGCCGTTTGCTCATGGATTAGTCAATCCTTTTGTAACCATGGTGGATTGATAACCTATTGATGTTATCATCACAAAACCATTTATTCAACCTTTATTTCAAAAATAGTTATTATTTAGCAAAGGTTTCATCTAAAATTTTACTTAAGCGGTTTAATGCAAGAAGCAAGATTTTGATGAAAGTCTTGTCGACTAGCAATACTTTGAATAAAAGTACCGATTATATCAAAAGTATTTATTCAAAAATCATACCGGTTATAAATCATTCTCAAGAATGGTAGTCCGGTCTATAAGCAAATTGATAACCATGCAAGCAATTTCATCACCTCTTCTACTTCCAATCCATGCTCAAGCATTCTTCTCATGAGCTCAACAAGAAGAGGATATCTTCTTTCTGCAAACATGTGAATCATTGTTCCATTTTCCACTCCAAGACATGAACTCCGATTCTCCAAAGAATCTCCAAGAAACTATCTCCCGGTTTTCTTGATCCTTCCAAATATCATCATTACTTTTTCATCGGTTTCCCACATGGTTATGAGATCCCTTGTAAAACCAATCCAATCCCTTCTAATGGATTATTTTCAAAATAAGTCTTCACAAGATGATATAAGTAGAATAGATCTACTCTGTCTATGATATGCGGCAAATCCCATAGCCTTTTAAAACTCGAAACTTTTATCTTCTTTGTGAAAACCATGTAATCTCTATTCTTTGATTTCTCAACTTTGAAAGCACCGATCTTTGATCCGTTCATCTTCATGTCATTATCTTCATCGTATAATCAAAATCTACCACTCGAGATAATTCTTCAATTCATCACTAGTCTCGGATCGTAATTCAACCTTCTCTTTCTTTGAAAACCGAACATCGTAGCTTCGCTTTTTCTTTTCTCTTTAAATTTTTCTTCCTTTCGACTTCAAATCCAATAAACTTCTTCTCTAAAGTCTTTGATGCTGCAACATCTTTCTTATAAGCTTCTCTCTCAAAGATCATATAATCTCTTCATATCCACATAATTTAGCTTCACGTAATCCTTTAAATCCTCCGCTTTTAGATATGCCATCATTGCATTCCTTTCTTTAGCTAAATTAGGTCTTCTTGACATGAATCTAACGGTGTTGGAGATCAGAAGGTTCGTGATTTCGAGATCCAATTCATCTTGCACTTTTGAGTCGCTTTTCTATCCAAAGCTTCTTGAGCTTCTCGTTCTTCTCTATCTTTAGCATTTATCTCTTCTTGAACTTTTCTAGTCTGCAGCTTCATTCCTTGCAACTTCAAATGCTCTAATTTCGCTAAAGTAAGCTTCTTCTTCTTAACTTCAACCAAAATACCTTTTCCTTGTCTTTTGGATCAATTGCAGTTGATCGGTTTTGGTTGTTCTTCTTCTTGTGCTTCTCTAATAGTAACACCTCCTCTTGGTTGTGATAGATCAAGAATTGTAGCAACTAATTCATCATCACTTGGTGAATGAATGGGTTTAAATCTAGGTTCCTCCTCTTCCTCTATAACAACGTAGAAGGACCGACTTCTTCTTCAAAATTCAAAACCCTTGAGTTATTACTTCTTGTCGAAAGTTTCATGAAAAGCAAGACTTTCATGTTCAAGACCTTGATCTTCAATAATTAGTTCTTCAAGACTTTGAGGTTGATCCTTTCTTGAACTTTCAATATGAACTAATTCTTGATGACTTTGAGATCCACTTTCCTTGTTATCATCTTTCTTCTTATCATGTTCTTTCTCCTTATCATCTTCTTTCAATTTCTGTTCTTTAAATTTCCTCCCCAAATGGACAGAAGATGATTTAGGAACCTTCTTACGTTGTAATTCCTTACGAAGTGCTTTTCGACGTTTATTCTCCTCCTTAACCCATAAGTTAAAACCTTGAATATAGGGTTTAACAAAATTTCGCAACCAGAAATAATTTTTCTTCAATTTTCTAATAGTTCGAGCTTGACGTGCAACAGTTTTGGTCAACCGAGCTATTGCCATTGTCAAAGCAGAATTATCCATAGGTAACTCTTCTCTTGGAATAGCAGAAGCAGCACCTTGAATTGGAGAATGTTCCTGTGAAACAGAACGCTGTGGAGATGGAATAGGTATTTTCTCTATTTCTTCTTGAACCTCAGGACCTGAAGAAACATCACCTTGTAATGTAAACAAGATCTTCACGAGAAGCAACTTGCAGTTGCGGTACCTTGTGAAGCGAGACTTTGTGAAGCGATCTGTGTGAGCAAGTACCTTGATCAAGATTAGTACCTTCGGTTTCTTCATCCTCGGCGGTGCATTACGAACAACTTGCACAATTTCCATCATTGATGTTGTTAAAGGAATATCTTCACCCGAAACAAGTTACTTCTTTTAGCCATGAATGTAAAGATTTTGGCTTGTTGCACAATAACGGTGTAGCAAAGCGGTAGGTTTGGGAACATCGACCAATTGCTTGTTCAAGAAAACTGTATAAACCTTGGATACATCAACCAAGTAGCCCCGGATGATATATGAGAGAGCATTCCATCCAAAATAAGCCGTGAAAAGTTAAATACTCATCATTGCTAAACCAACCACTGCAGATGCAATATTTGAACCAAACTGCTCCAAGAAGTGCTTTTAGAACTTATGCGGTGGAGCAAAACATGGATCAAAACTTCCATTGAGGATGAATAAGGCCTTCTTAAAAGTCATTCATCAACGAACCTTCATAACCCAGATTGCTAAAGTATCCCAAATCGGTTGCTTGTCAAATCTAATAGCCCCATCTTCATCTTCAAACAATAAATCACTCGAATAGAGGCTTGGTAATCTTAATAGTCTTTCCAAAGAATCGAGGATCTAATATAATATTCATCCTCCTCCATATTGTCTCTTGCATTAGCCCAAAATTCCTGAATCCATGGTTCAATAACATCCGGCTCAACTAAAAGAGCATAGCTAATAGGCGACCCAACTAGATAATCAATAATATCATAGAAAGCCACGTTCGCCTCAGTCTTATCCAAATTAGCCACCATATTGTGCTTCGAAACAGTTAAACGATTCACCATTGTTGAAAGAATAAGCACAATAGAAAGATTGTATCGAATATTAAAGAGATGGTAATTGGGGAGATAAATATGGAAAAGATGTGAAGTAATAAAATGAGAGGGAAAATCGGAAAGAAGTTATTTATAGGTGAGATTTGAAAAATCACAGCCTAAATAACAAAGTTACCGTTACTACCAATTACCCTTCAATATTACCGTTGGAACAGTACGTTAATACGACAAACAAGACTTTTCACATAAGCAAGACTTTCCTAAGCAAGACTTTCCTAAGCAAGACTTTCGAAAATACAAGACTTTGCCAAAATCTTCAAATAATCTAAGTAAACACTAACATCCTCCCTCAGCAATACAGGACTATATCAAACATCTTATAGTCCTCCCCTTAAACATAGCTTAGTAGTTAATCATTCCAATGCTCACGACCAAGTGATTGAATCGTGACACATCAAAACCTTTGGTGAGTAGATCGACTACATTATCATCGTGTGGACTTTAACCACATTAATGAGCCTATGCTCATAACAATCTCGATAAAATGATGCCTAATCGAATATGCTTTGTCTTGGAATGATACGAGATTCTTCACAATACAAATAGTACTCTCATTATCAATGTTGATAGGAGTATTCTTAAAGTTGAACCCATAATCCAAGAGTTGATTTTGCATCCATAAAACTTGACCACAACAACTTGCGCAGACTACATATTCGACTTGATGAATGATGTTCTTTGCAATTGTCTGCTTCTTGCACCGCCATGAGACTAACCTTCTTCCAAGATATTGGCATCCACCGGTTGTGGATCTTCTATCATAGTTATCTCTGCATAGTCACCGCCGAAAAAGCTTCTAAGTAAAAGGTGACTCTTTAGGATACCACAACCCCAACTTAGGTTGTTGTTTCAAATAATGAATATTCTCTTGACAAGATTCAAGTGAGAGATCTTTGGTGAAACTTGATATCGGCACATAAACATCCGCAAACATGATATCGTGCCTTGATGCAAGAAGATACATAAGAGAGCCAATCATAGATCTGATAACTTGACTTCAACAGTCGTCCATCTTCATCTTTTCCCAATGAATTGATAGATTTAATTGGTGTAGTAATGTGACCTTCATATCATCAAAATTAAACTTCTTAAGTATGTACGTAACATACTTGTCTTGGCTAATAAAAATTCCTTCCTTGGACCGCTTAACTCAAGTCCTAAAAGAATGTTAACTCTCCCATTGAACTCATTTGAAATTCCTTACGCATCACCGCTCAAACTCCTTAACCATGGACTGTTTGGTAGCCCCAAAGATAATATCATCAACATACACTGTACTAACATGATATCCTTCTTGTCTCTTTTGATAAACAAAGTCTTGTCAATGGCTCCCCTACGTATCCATGTTGTAATAAGAATGTAGAGAGCTCTCATACCAAGCTCTAGGTGCCTGATGAAGACCATATAAAGCCTTCACCACCTTATAAACTTTGTTAGGATGCTTAGGATCTTCAAAACCTGGAGGTTGTTTCACATACACCTCCTCTGTAATAGTGCCATACAGAAATGCACTCTTGACATCCATCTGGTATACCTGAAAACCCATATAAGAAGCAAAAGCAAGAAAGATTCGAATTGCTTCAATCCTTGCCACAGGAGCAAAAACCTCATCATAATCTACCCCTTCTTCTTGTCTATAACCCTGAGCAACTAACCTTGCCTTGTTCTTGATAACATTGCCTCTTTCATCTCTTTTGACTCTAAAGACCCATCTGGTTCCAATAACTTTCTTCCCATCTGGAAGATCACATAAAACCCAAACCTCTTGAAGTTTAAATTGAAGAAGTTCTTCTGCGATAGCTTCAACCCGCTTTCTTTAGTCAAAGCTTGAGCAATGTTCTTGGGTTCCTCTTGAGAGATGAAACAGTGAATAAGGTGTTTGATGATCCTTATGATTTAGCTCTGCTTTGTTTATACACAAAGCTAAGTAAAGCATTATGAGGTTTTGTGAAACCCTTAGCTTTGTGTCTTGTCATTACTCCAGTAGAAGGACCAATGATTTGATCTATTGGATGATTCTTATGAATTCGTAAGATTGGAGGCGTGGAACTTCATATGTATCATCTAAGTTAGTATAATCAGACCTTCATTGGAATTTGTGAAAATACCTTCATCTTCAAGCTCATCATCGGTGTCTTCTAGCCCGGGCATGGTAGGATCATCCAAATCATCTAAAGCATCATCAATAGGTGCAAGAAGACTTTGGTTGAAAATCTTGTCAAAATCTTGTAAGAGAACTCGCAGATCTTGTTCTTCTTCTTTGCCTCTTCATAAGCTCTCCTTTGTTCATCCGTGTAAGAATGTGCTAATACATCTTGAAGAAGCATCCGATTAAGTTCCTCTTGAATAGATCGATCCTCGTGAGATAATGAGGATTGTGGAGCAACGATGCTTTGTTTTGGCGAATCAAGATTTTGCTTAGGAACATCGAGACTTTGTTTTGGACTCATAGAATCTTTATCGGGAATAGCATCGGTCTAAGATGAATATCATGAACAACATCTTGAATATCTTCTTCATTATGCAAAGGTTGATTTTCTTCTCTAACAGTACATAATTCATGGAAGGAGATAAAATCTCAAGATCAAACATCCAATCGGGACCCTTCCTTTCTCATTGTCTTGATCCTCTAAAAACTCAACATGAAGACAATCTTGAATCTTCTTAGTAACTCTGTTGTAGACTCAATCCTTTATCGTTAGTGCAATATCCCAATAAGTAACCTTCTTCGGACTTGCCATCAAACTTCCCAAATTATCAATAGTGTTTAAAATAGTAAGAGGGCATCCAAAAGGCTTCATAAAACGAATGTTGGGTTTATTGCCCATCGGTTCATATGGTGTCTTCATCTCGTGGTTTTGTGACAGAAACCCCGTTGAGTACATAACATGCGACTTACGACACGCCCAAAATTGAATAGGAGATGAGAATCACTAACATAGTCCTTGCAGACTTCAATCAAGGTTCTATTTTCCTCTCGCAACACCATTTTCTTTGTGGTGTTCTAGCAATACTAAACTCCCTTTTATGCCTTTATTTGCACAAAAGTCATCCATAGGCTTGTTCTTGAATTCATTCCATTGTCACATCTAATACCTCTAACCTTGAGTCTTAATTGGTTTTCAAGTGCTATTATAAGAGTTTGAATAGCATCAAAGGTATCATCCTTAAAGCCCAAAAGAAAACCCAATGAATCTACTACAATCATCAAGAACAACCAAGCAAGACTTCTTCTTATTTAAACTTGCCACGAGACAGTCCAAATAAATCCATGTGTAATAGCTCCAATGGTTCTCTGATATTTCTTTCATCAAGCTTCTTGCAGGAAGCTTTGTGTTGTTTACCCTTCTTGCATGCCAAACATGATTGATCATTCTTGTAAGTCTTTGAAGGTAAACCTCTAACTAAATTTCCTTTGACCAATTTGTTGATGTTCTTGAAATTCACATGGCCCAATCTTCTATGCCATTGATGTGCCTCTTCAGATGTTGCTTTAGCCACCAAACATGTGGCTCTTCCATAAGAATGTAGACTCTTCATGTCTAAACTATACACATCGTTGGTCCTTGGTACCCTAAGTACTACCAAGTCATCATCAACAGGTTTGAAGTCGAAGAAAGGATAAGACATTACGTGTCGTTGAATAACACAGATGCTTTTTATCACAAATCGAGAGACCGACAACAAGTTGAACTTCACTCCTTCACATATCGACATTCTCAAAATCAATTCTCCCCGCTTTAATTGTTCCTTTCCTCGTAATCCTTCCTCCATTGGGATCATTCCCAAATGCAACTTTTCCTCCACTAATATTTCTAAAATCGACGGGATCTCTTTATCACTGTCATACTTCCGAGCAACCACTATCCACAATAAGATGATCTTTAAGCTCCTCTTCCGGGTTGCCCCGCACACAAAGAAACGAGTTAGAAACTTTTAGGAACCCAAGCCATTCTCGACTTGTGTTCCCTTGAGAAGTCACAAACTCAAATTCTTTGAGTATGTAATTCTCACTATCTCTTAGATTATGATCCAAAATTATCTTTTGATGTTTAGCATGTGGATTTTCAAAACTCACGATTTTTCAACATAAATTTCTTTCACCGATTATTAGCCTTTTCTTTTAACACAAAACATCGATTCACTTTGTGTTGAACGATCTTGTATGTCTCCCGCCAGCTTCTTTCCCTTTTAACCCATTCGGTTTTAACAGGAGGTTCTTGTGATCTAGATCCCTATATGAACTGTGATAACTTCTAGGTTGATAATGAGGTCTCCTAGAATTTCTATCCCAAGTATGGTTTTCAAGACCTTGTCTCGAAAGCAAGACTTTGGAAAGCTTGTGAGATCCAAGTTCTTCTTTGATGTGGGTATCTATGGTGCGGTGTGAAGTTTCGTGATTAACCCTATTAGAATTAGTCCAAAGCGGTTTGTGCTCTCTAGGTCTCGATTGTTAGACTTATTCCTTGGAAACTTGCTTAGATATTTCGAGTGTCATCACAATCTTTGATTAAGTGAGTAGGACTATAACACACAAAACACAGTTTTGACCCATATGTCCAAAGTGATTTCTTCTATGTCTATGCCCAAAATTGTTTTGCCTTCTTGAGGACCTGATAAAATTTGTTTTGACCAAAATTATCCCAAAAGGTTTAGCAAGATCTTGTTTTGAAAAGGTTTTGCGAATGTATTGCTTGTTGAGCAAGACTTTGATTTAAAGGTATCTTTGGATTTTGAACATTGTTTTCAACAGTTTCTTTGGGTTTCTCGGATCTAGATTTAGCAATTAGCTTATTCCTAAACTCTAGACTATCTACTCCATAACGAGAAACATCGGGGCCTAGAGGGTGATGACTAATGGGATGAGGAACAAGATGATAATCATTGTCTTTCTTAGAGGTGGTTCACTTCATCGAGCCTTCATTACTAGATGAATCTAAATAGTTAATGAGCTCATCATCACTAGTAGTTATATCCTCAAAATCACCATCATCCCGATCACTAGGTTGATTTTCTTCACTGAGACTAAAGTCCATTCCAAATCCTAAGCCTGTTCTAATGTAAGCCCTTCTCTGCTTTTTCAACATAAGCAACTTGGGACAAGCCGGACTCTTTCCAAGCAAACAAACTTAGCTACCAAATCATCTCTTTCCTTAGTTAACTTCTCAATTTCAGCAATTTTACGGTTTAGTTTCCATTCACTAAGTTTTAAGCGATAATCCGTTGTTCATACTTTTCACCCCAAGCCATTTCATTATTTTCATGTGTTATGATTTTAGCTTCTATAGACTCTAAAGTGATTTGATAACTCGCTACCTCGGACCTAGCCCTAATACAATTATCTCTTTCAATCACATAATCATTAAGTAATTTTGATAGAATTCATAACAGTTTGAGCATACCTCGAGATAGGAGACCGAGTTGGTGAAGTAGCCACCATAGCAAGAAGAACAGGATCATCTTCACTTTCTTTGCTCCAATCAAATCCTCCAAAGCCATCATCGATTCCAAAGCAAAGATGTTCGATTCTTCATCAAAAGCAATGCTCCATCCAATGCTTCCACTGTGTCTTCAATCGCATCTTCCATCGCTACCATACAAGAAGTCACGGTTCATCATCAAACTCTTCACTCAAGTCAACCTCGATAAGTTCTCTTGAGCAACCAAAGCCTTTGTTTGATTCTTGGAATTTCCTTGAGCTCAAGTTTAGGCTTCTCGGATGTTACATTTGCTTGATACTTAGCAAACTGCACTCCTTGCAAAGTGACCGATCTTTTGACAATTGAAGCATTCAATTTTAGATTTGACAAAAGTTATTCCTTGTTTTGGTTTGAAATCAATATTTTGCCTGTCTTCTTCATGTACTTTTGATTCTTGCGTTGATCAAAGCAACTTGCCACCGATATCAATTTCCTCAAGTGCATCTTCTTCAACTGCTAGATCCTCTTCATAAGTGATGTGTAAGCTTGCTTGTTGTGCAAAGAAGGAGCACACAACTTCATCCGAGTTCAACGTGGTTGATGGTGGGGCTCTTGAGTATATGATGGGAATTGTAAACAAGAAGACTTTGAGAAACAAGACTTTGAGGAGAAGCAAGATTTTTTGAAATCGCTCTTCTTTCGTAAGATAGAAAAGCAATCTTGTGAGATTTTGAATTTGATTGACCACTCATCTCATGTTCATACACCTTCAATTGATGATAGAGATCATCAAAGTCCATAACCTCCATCCTTGTTGTCCTCTCGATCATTGTAGCAATCACATGCCATGTAGATGGCAAACTCTTAGAAATTTCAAATTAGCATCCTCAATCGATACTTCGCCTTGTATAACTCCAACATGTTGAGGAGATTTTGAAACCTATCATATGCAAAGATCAAGACTCTCTCTTTCTCCCACTGTGAATGTTTCAAATCATTGTTTTAGCAAGTTCTGTGCATCTTCTTAGAGGCTTCATTCCTCCAAACTGGTCTTGAGAGCAGCCCAGAGTCGCTTAGCATCTTTAGCATCATGAAATTTTAGAAGATGACCATCCGGAATGGCGATGGAGAATGTTAAGAGCCTCTCTTGATTCCCGAGTGTGGCTTGTGGTAAACCGCTTTGGTGCTAAAGGTTGTCCAAAGAACTTGAATAGGTTCGAACAACTTCATTCCCATTGACAATTACATTCCACGAGCATGGTGCAGTAATGGCAATATCTCGCCTCATCTTCATGCACCGTAGATCATATTCTCCTTCTTAATGACTGGAATTCGAGTGAGGTGATTGAGGGTGGTGGAACGACTTGATCGTCATCTTGAATTTTGTAGGGTTTCTTCCTAGTCGAGTTTCCACACAAGCTCTGATACCACTTGTTGGATCGATATACTTTAATCAAACTAAACTAGCTTGTTAAGGTTTAATAACCTCGGATAAATCCTAAGTTATTAACAAAGAAACACTGAGCAATCTTTATTAAGTACGCGGAATTTACTTAACAAAGCTAAGAAGAAAACTTTATTAATAAAACTCTAAATCTGCTTATTATGCAGATACTCTAATACAATTCTAAGATATTCGAACTTTTCTCTAAACTCTTAATTCGTAAACTCTAAAACTCTTTTTCTGAAATCGTACATCTAATGCCAATCTAGGAGTCCTTTTATAGACTCAAGGATATCCTAGTCGGTTTACAATTGATAACCTTGTACGACAAGTAATCTAAACATGGAATACAATACTTTCCATAAACGAATATAACAGATCTTCTGTTCTAGCAGTACTTTGACTTTATCTTGCAGGACTTTGACTTTGTCTTTAGCAAGACTTTGACTATTTGACTTCTTCCAAGATTACTTTGTACTTACAAGACTTTCATATCTTCAAGATGCTTTACTATCTTGAGACTTTCATATCCCAACAATCCTCCCTAACTTGAATTCTACTTGTTTGACTTCAAGTTCCTTTGTGAATATATCTTTACACGTTATCTTTAAAATGGATTGTTCTTTATTCTTTAGATTATATCTTGTAGAATCGTGCTTTTGTCAAAGTATCTCTTAGAATTGTTTTCTTCACGTGAAGATTCAAAGAATCTCCATCTTTTCAAAGAACACAAAGAACATATGACAATGTGTACAATAATTCAAGTTTAAGTTTCATACTATTCTCATCACATCTAAGTGAATCACTGAAAATTCAATGGATTTAGAACTCGTACTATTTTTCAATTGGTCAGTGAATTGGAGAATATTGAGATGTACGTGGCTTTTGGTTATTGTTGGTACTAATCTGGTTAATATAAGGAGCACTTGGGTTAATGTATACGATGGATCGATTATTATATTTGTGTCGAGATGGAGGCACGTGCGTTTACATGTGGTAATTAATTATGATCTATTGCGTTTCGTTTTTTTTTTGCTGTTGGGACCCACGACGTTAATAGTATGATATTAATTTTGGTTCATACGCTGGTCCCCACTCTTTTTGAATGATACTGATTTAACGAGGGCTGATTTGATTGGTTCCTCAATATTAATATTCGGTAGTGGTTGGATTCTATGTGATAGAGTACACGGTTCTTATGGTGGTCTTGCATTGTGATTGGTCCAAAGTCTAAGGTATTCATACTGCATTTAATCGTTTATATCTAATTGGTCAATGATGCGTTTGGTCAAGTCAGAAGTTGGTCATCAATTGCGGCGCTTATTTTTTAAACGATTTTCATCACGTGGGTTGAAGTCAAACAAGTTTCATGATTTTGTTTAGATTTTAAATGAAAGTACTGATGATATTTGAAGATATTGCTACTCGTTCGAAAGTACTGCTGCTCATTGATTTTAAAGTACTGCTTGTGCTTATTTACACGAAAGTACTGCTTGGGGTTTTTGAAAGTACTGGTAATTTGTTAAAGTATCTGCTTCCGTCTTTGCATGATTTTTAAGTAACGCTCATTGATTTTTAAAAGTCTTGGTGATCGATCGAGATGGAATTTTCAAGGTACTTGTGTTTAAAAGTATTGTTCGCTCATACTTGTTATGAAAGTACTGCAGCTTTATACGAAAGTACTGCAGTTTATTTCAAAGTACTGCAGATTTTGATGAAAGTACTGCTCCTTCTCAACGTACTACTCAAGGTTTTTGCATGCAAAATTTATTTGGATTGGTAGTATAATAGTTTATTACAAGAAGATTTGGAATTAAGGGGAAGTCGAGCGTGATAATGGTTATGGATTTTTGGATGACACACACACAGAATGGTTATTTGGTTGACACACACAGGAAGAAGTTTTTGTTCTTAAAAGGATTTAAAAAGGCTCGTTTTGGAGATTTATTGAAGAATTCATTACGAAGAGGATTATTTATCACTTATTTGAAGGTGAAGTGGAATTACTTGGTTTGTGTTCTTATCATCTAGCTTGATGAATCTAGCAATGTGTGATTTTTCTTATGATGCTCTATGCACACATTGTCTATCACTTGAAGGAGTTACATTGTAGTGCTCAGTGTCTCATACTAGTTGAGGATTCTTTTCAAGGGATTGCGGTCTACTTATATTTGGTTTGTATAAGTATGGAGTTCCGTGGATAGTAAAGATTTAAGACATAAGTTTGGGAAATTCTACTTCTTCATCAAGTTCGTTATATTTGGTGTTCTTCACAAAGTGATCATTGCAAGGAGCTTACAGATTTTGAAGAATCAAGAAGATGGTTAACATATGGTTTTTAGGAGAAGCTTATTGTTAAATGTTTAACCATCTACATGCATCACTCAAGGGAAGTTTTGATTTTACTCATCGTTGATCACTATTACTACGCTAGTTGAAGTTTTCTCTTGTTTTGGATCTATTTTCTTATGATGCGTAATGGTGGGCGATTTGAAGCATTGGAAGTCTTAGATTGGAAGTATGATATTGGTTTGTGGTGGTCAAGATCATTATTTGCATCGTTCCCTATTTAGATAATAACAAAAGGGAAGAGATGTTTGAGTGACATTGCATGGATTAAGGGAAGACAAAGGAAGACATATTTGTTTCATTTATGGCTAGATTTATTGATCTCAATTTCTACTTCGCCTAGGGAAGTTCGTTCAAGAATGGTTTTGTCATTATCAACTAGGGAAGATTGTTGGGAATTATATGTTTGAGTTGATAAAGACAAAAGAATGAAACAAGAGGGACTTAATATGACAAGAAGGAAACCTACTAAAAGATGGAAGGACTTGCTTGCAATGGAAGTTTTATTATTTAGTCCTTATCCTCTAGTATATAAAGAGGACATAGGTGTAGGTTTTAAACAAGTCTTCCAATAATGTAGTCGACTAAAAACGTGTGTGTTTAGCCTAGACGTTGGGGAGAACGCCTAGGGTTTTAGATTAGTGTGTCCTAGGCGTATGTTCATGTAAACGCCAGGTTATTAGTTTAGTTCAAGTTAGTTTTATAATTTTATGCAAATCGCTTTTATTATTAATGTTTTAGTTTAAGTCAAAATTGTAATCTCCGCTTCTATGTATTAAACTTAAGTTGTTTTATCATTGTAATCCATTTTCAAGTATCAATTCAAGGTTATATCAACATTTCATGTTTTTATGTTCACCGTTATAAAATCGTTTTAATGCTCTTATATTCAAGCTTCAATTAGCTTAATTTAGTTCTAATAAGCTTATTTAAGCTATTTATAGCTTTTAGTAAGCTTATTGCTAAGGTGCAAGCAAACTTGGTACTTGGTCAACAAAAGTCAACTTACAAGCTCATTTGTGACTTGCTTCCAATTGGGTTGATATGGAAATGGATATGGGTTGATTCGAGTTGAATATGGGTTGAGATAAGGTAGGATAGTGGTTCTTTGATTCTTGGCAAGCCATAGTAGGGTCATGGACACAAGTGAGTTTTCACACATCCATATCCATCATAATCGATTTTAAGCTTATTGTTCATTTGAATGTGTTTGTTGGTGAAATAGCATAATTTAGGTGCTAGTTGAATTACTGATCAGGATCAAGTGTTAGAATAAAAGGATTAAGTAGAGTGATAGCAAAGATTAATTCATAAAAGTGTTTGGATCAACTAGCTTGTTTGAACTTAAGCCTTGGTTTGTACTTATCATCCGCATACTCGCCTTAATTAAGGTCATTAGAATCAAATTTGTCAAAACTTTGCTTCTCATAAGCTTTTAGTCAAAATCCTCCATAAATCTCATTTCTATTTTCATAATCGTTGGAATTTTTGAAGATCAAAAGCTTGATTTGTGTTTAGAATTCAGTAGAGTAGCTTATTTTAGTTTCATTTTAGCTTAATTCATCAATATCGTTCACAAATTAAGCTCAAATCTCAATTTAGTCAAACTTTCATTTCGCTTATAAAGTCAAAGTTGAAAACTTTTCACCAAGGTTTGTTGATTTTCATAGTTTCAATTTTGGTTCAATTCAAGTGAAATTTTGGACTTAATAAGTTCAGTTGGTCAAGAGTGGATATCGATTTTGTGAAATTTTTGTAATTTTTATAAGCCTCAAATCACTCTTCAAAGAGCTTATTCGCGCCTGCTGCACACTCAAGATACATCGAGTGTGTGCATGTGCCTCTTGCAAGCTTTGCACAAGCTTCATTTTAGCTTTCTAGGGTCTGAACCTTGGTCTTGAGTTAGTTGTCTGGTGGTCTTGAGATCCTCGCTTTGGTTTTCACATTGGCTTATCAAATAAGCTTGTGCTTAAGCTAGAAAGTAGGAGAAAACTGTTTGGCACTCAAGTTTTAAATCATCAAATCATTGTAGTTTGCATTTTAGAGGTTTAGCTTAGTTGAAATAGGTTGGTTTAAGTAGTTTTAGCATATTATAGCTTCGTGATAATTTGGTGCTCATTTGGTACCTTTAGCTTATTTTGAGTGCTTATTTATAAGCACTTTTCACCGCAGCCTTCATAATCTTGCACACTAGTATATGTTTTTATATTTTCATAGACTTAGAATATTATTTTAGACTTTTCCTGAATTTTTCATAATTTTTCAAGACTGCTTGCTATTTTTCTTTATTTTAATCGCTTTTAGTACTTTTAATTAGCTTTTAATACAATTAAATCGTAAAAGCTTCAAAAAAATAAGTTTTCAATTTTCCTAGGTTAAGATAAATATAAAAAGCAAAAAAATAATTTTTCCAGATTTTTCTTAGTTAAATTTGTAATTTTTAGCAATTTAATTAGTTTTAAATAGTTTTTAATTCATAGAAATTAGAATATAAATCAGAAAAATACAAAATTAGTTTTGAAAATTCTCTTTAGTTATTTTAGATTTTTCTAAGTCATAATTTCACTTTTCTAGCTTTATTTCATATTTTCTTATATTTTAGGGTATTATTAAATAGGTAAAATAGTTTTAATTAATAATAATTAAATAAATAGTCATAAAAATAATTTTCTTTTTCTCAAAATTTTCTCTTATCATTAGGTTTGTAAAAATTTCGTTTTTATATTTTTAGGATTAATACTGCTTCAATTTCACATTTTCTTTTGTACGTTACGTAGTTTTTAATTTAAATTTATAAAAGAAAATCAAAACATCATTTTAAAAATAGTGATAGCGTTTATTTAATATAATTTAGCTTTTTAATTTTCTTTCATTTTTCCTAATTTCATCTAGTATCAATCACAAACCTTTTCCCGCTCAATATCACCCGATCACTATACGCTTGATTATTCAACAGACACACACGTTGGGACTTAACGACTGGGAAACACTAAACTCCTCTTGATCTTCATTGCATTGGTTTCGAAGTGCTTGAAGTTTATTACGGTTGACCATTCACAAGTGGTTAGCTTGTGTGATAAAACTTGACGGTTTGGACCCAATCAAATTTTGGCGCCACCGGGAGTCGTGCTAATTATCTTACGCTTAGCGATTAGTGATTTGAATATTCACCCTTGTTCATACCATCTATATATATTTATATTTTCTTATAAAAATCCAAAAACCCAAAAACATCTTAAAACGTATAAAACACAAAAATATTTTTCTTTTGTTTCTATATATATAAAAGATAAAAATACAAAAAGATTTGTCGTTTTCTTTGTTTAATAATAACAACATAAAAATTACCACCGCAAACCAAGGCAGTGTACTACCTAACTGGGGGTACGACCATAATAAGTTCCCGAACCAAAGATTAAAACTTGCCTTTGTGTCCTTGTGAGTGGTGTACCTTTTTCAAAGAAGCCATTCATCTTGTGATTATTGGTTTAAGTTCACTGTCGTTTTGCCTCGATATTGTTTTAATTGGATTTGTTGTTATATCTACTTTTCAAAACCATAAAACCAAAAAGATTCTTCTTTCCCCATTTTCATAATTCCCTTCCTTAACTCTGAGATTTCTTAGAGTTAACTCTAGTGTATGCGCACTCGCTCTTCTAGGTCTGTAAGCCCATTTCGTGAGCTTGTCGATTCCAAGAAGGCGTGTCCAGAGACGCTCGCCCCATCACCGGATTCGAGATCCGGATCGCTCACACTACTCCGCTATCATGGCGGAAGAACGCCCTATGTGTGAGCTTCTCCGTGCACCCATCGATGGGTATGGAGATGTTATTGTTATCCCACCATTGTGGTCGAAAATTTTGAACTCAAAACGGGTTACTAAATCTTGTAACCTCAAGTCAATTCTATGGTTTTGAGAGGATGATCCTCATGCTCATATTCGATGGTTTAACAAGATTGCATCTACCATCAAATACAAGAATGTCCCTACAGATGTCGCAAGCTTCTTCTGCTCCCATTTTCCTCGAGGACAAGCCCGGATTTGGCTTGAAAACAACCCCTCAATCGATCGAAACATGGGAAGAGACCGTGAAGAAATTTGTGAACGAGTTCTATCCACCTTCTAAAACCACGAGTCTTAAAACGAAATCATCAAGTTCACACAAAAGTTTGATGAATCCTTCAAAGTGAATCGTGGGATCGTTTTAAGGAGTTGCTCGCAAATGTCCTCACCACGGTTTCTCCGAGTTGATGCAACTCGATACTTTCTATAATGGAGTGAGTCAACTGATCAAGATTCTCTCAATTCCTCCACCGGAGGAAATTTCTTGAGCAAAACCGTAAAAGAAGCTTTAGCGATCATTGAAAACAAGTCTAAAGTCCGACCGCACTAAGCAAACCGGTTGTTTCCCAAGTCGTTGTTGGTCCTTCTATTTATCGCTCGTGAGTCAATCTAGCACCGATGCTAAGATTGACAAACTCACGGAAGCAATTCAAGCTTTGGTTCTTCCAACCAAAAGAAAGTTTTTTTTCCACAAACTTCACCTCCTCAAGTTAAGAAAGTGGAAGTATGTGTTACTGCGGTGGCCCCATGCCTATTACAATCAGATGGCCACCGATGGTAACCCTTTGAAGCAAACGCGTGGGCGGATTTCTAATTCAGAGGCAACCAATACCGTGCTCCTATGGACCGAACCACCGCCCTAACCACTACCTCGACCACCCGGTTTCAACCAAAACCAAAACCGTAATCAAAATCGAATAGAACGAACCAAGGTTTTCAAAACCAAGGTAATTTTAGTCAAAATAACGGTTTTCAAAATCAAAGTCAAAACTTCCAACACCAAGGAAATTTTAATAGAAACCAAGGTCGTGGAAATTTCAACCTGTGGTATTTTCATGGCAATAATCAAGGAAATTTCCAAAATCAAGGCCCTAATCCAAACAATAGAGGCCTTAATTTTCCTACACAAAATCAAGCCATTGTTCCAACTGGACCATCATCCGATGAGTTGTTGAAGCAATTCATGAAATCCCAAGAGGAAATGAATAGGTTGTTGGTTAGCCGATTTCGACATTAAGAAGTCTTTAAATGATCGACCCTGCCTGTGTACTTTACCTAGCAACACGATCGCTAATCCGAGGGGCGATGCAAAGGCGATCACAACCGTAAGTGGTGCTTCATATGATGGACCCGCTATTCCTACTACCTCTTCTTCTTCTCTCCCGAAGGTAGTGGAAAGTGAACCCGAGGCGACAAAGGACAAGGAACTTCCTACTAATCACGGAGGTACAAAGACATGTCCATCCTCAAGTTGTCCGAAACCCAAAACCAAACCTCGAGTTGTTTTTGAACCTCCGCTTGAAAACCCCAAATCCAAAACTTCTATTCCTTACCCATCACGCTTAAATGAGCAAAACTCCGCGAAAAAGCTACCATCAAATGGAAAATTTTTTCAAATTTTCCAAGAACTACATTTTGACATAAGCTTTATGGATGCTATCATGCCGATGCCCAAGTTTGCATCAACTCTCAAACACATGTTAAGCAACAAGGAAAACTGCTTGAAATGGCTAAACTCCTTGAACGAGAACCGCCGTTAGCTTCATAAAGAAGCTTCCCGAGAAGCTTGGAGATCCCGGAAAATTTCTTCTTCCTTGTGTTTTTCCAGAATGATTGAATGCTTTGCCTCGCCGATCTTGGTGCAAGCATCAACTGATGCCTTATTCAAGATGGAAGAAACTTTCTTCCGTAACTTATTCCCACCGCATGACTCTTGAGCTTGCGATCGTTTCTATATCGCGTCCTCTTGGCATCGCCGAGGATGTATTCGTGAAAGTAGGAAAGTTCCATTTTCCACCGACTTTGTGGTTGTTGATTTCGATGCCGATCATCGGGTTCCCTCATTGTTGGACGAGGATTCCCGAGAACGGGCCGTGCTCTCATTGATGTATTTAAGCAAGAAATCACGTTACGTGTGGGTAATGAAGTCGTCACCTTTAACCTTGATCAAACTTCGAGGTACTCCTCAAACTATGATGTCAATCGGTTAATCGAATCGATTTAATTGATATTGCTTCGAGGAGTACTCTCAAGAGTTTCTTGGTTATTTTCATAATTTCGTGAGAGGGATCCCACCACATCTTCTCAACCAATTATTGCCGACTCTTCCCTCTCTCACCCGCTTGAGGGAGGTGACTTTTTCTAGAAGAGATCGATGAGTTTCTTGCTAATGATGAATCGATTCCACGGAATTGATGGTGTTTATGATTCGGAGGAGATATCCTTTATCTTGAGCAATTGTTAAATGAAGATCCATTACCTTCACTCCTCCGAAAGAGATCACGATTGAGGAAATCAAATCAAGACAAACATCTATCAAGAATTTCCCGAGGTTGAACTTAAGGACCTACCTCCTCATCTCGAGTATGCATTCTTGGAGGGTGATGATAAATTACCCGTCATAATTGCTAAAGACTTAACCGAGGAGGAGAAGATCGCCTCATAAAGGTCTTGAAGTCACACAAGCAAGCAATTGCTTGAAACTCTCCGACATTAAGGGTATCAACCCCGAGTTTTGTACTCACAAAATCTTGATGGAGGATGACTTCAAGCCGCCATCCAACATCGTAGAAGGGTGAATCCTAAGATTCACGAGGTTATCAAACAAGAGGTTCTCAAACTTCTTGATGCCGGTTTAATTTACCCGATCTCCGATAGTCCTTGGGTCACCCCATCCACCGTGTTCCAAAAAGGGTGGCATAACTGTTGTCACAATGAAGAAAACGAGTTAATTCCAACTCGATTGGTTACGGATGGCGCGTGTGTATTGACTATCGCAAGTTAAACGAAGCCACCAGAAAGACCATTTTCCTCTACCCTTCATGGATCGATGCTTGAGAGATTAGCAGGAACGAATACTATTGTTTCCTTGATGGTTTCTCGGGTATTTTCAGATCCCCATTGATCCACAGGATCAAGAAAAGACCACATTCACCGCCCATACGGAACTTTTGCCTACTGACGATGCCTTTTGGCCTATGTAACGCTCCCGCACGCTCCAACGATGTATGATGGCAATTTTCCACGACATGATCGGGAAACAATGGAGGTGTTTATGGATGACTTCTCGGTCATTGGGGACTCATTTCAAACATGTCTCTCCCATTTAGATAAAATGCTAAACGGTGTGAAGACACCAATCTTTGTCTAAATTGGGAGAAGAGCCACTTTATGGTCAAAGAAGGCATAGTCCTGGCCATAAGATTTCCAAAATGGGATTGAGGTTGATAGAGCAAAAGTCGATGTTATTGCTAAATTGCCTCATCCTACTACCGCCAAAGGTATTAGGAGTTTTCTAGGTCATGCCGGTTTTATCGCAGATTCATACAAGATTTTTCTAAAATCGCCGCCTATGACCCATCTTCTTGAAAAGATGCTCCTTTTATCTTCTCACCGAGTGCATCAAGCTTTTGAAACATTAAAGAAAAAGCTTACGGAAGCACCCATTCTAGTTGCCCCGATCGATTTACCCTTTGAACTCATGTGCGATGCAAGTGATTTTGCTATCGGTGCGCCTTGGGGCAACGAAAACCAAGCATTTTCACCTATCCACTACGCGAGTAAGACTATGATCAAGCTCAAACCCATTACACCACTACGTAAAAGAATTATTAGTCGTGGTGTATGCATTTGAGAAGTTTCGCCATACCTAATCTTGACCAAATGCGTGGTGTATACGGATCACTCGGCCTCAAATATCTCTTTGCAAAACAAGATGCAAAGCCGAGATTGCTCCGCTGGGTTCTCCTCCTACAAGAATTTGATATCATTATACGTGATAAAAAGGAGCCGAGAACCCGGTCACGATCATCTGTCCTGCCTAGAAAACCCTCACCGTAATGTGTTCGAGAAAAGGAAATAAACGAAACATTTCCTCTCGAAACACTCAATGTGGTTTCTTTTCGTGGAGACTCTTCTACCCCATGGTTTGTCGACTTTGCAAATTACCATGCGGGTAACTTTGTGGTGAAAGGGATGTCGTCCCCAACAAAAACAAATTCTTTAAAGATGTAAACATTACTCGGGACGACCCTACTTATTCAAAATTTGCGCGGATCAAGTCATCAGCGATGTGTGTATGGTCGAAGCCAATGACATTCTCAAGGCTTGCCATTTCGACCCACTGGGGACATCATAGCCCCAACTACACCGCCAAGAAGGTGTTTGATTCCGGATTTTATTGGCCCACGATTTACAAGGATGCCCATGAATTTGTCAAAACCGTGACGCTTGTCAACGCCACGGAAATATCTCATAAAGAAATGAAATGCCGCAAAACGCCATTCAAGTGTGTGAGATTTTGACATCCGGGCATTGACTTTACGGGCCATTTCCTTCATCTCGAGGAAATAAATACATACTCGTGGTCGTTGACTATTTGTCAAAATGGGTTGAAGCGAAAGCTTTACCTACCAACGATGCCCGAGTTGTTGTGAAATTCTTAAAATCTCTTTTGCTAGGTTTGGAACCCACGAGCTATAATCGTGATCGTGGTACGATTTTGCAATGACCGCTTGATAGAGTCATGCAAAAGTATGGTGTAACTCACCGCCTCTCATCGCGCATCACCCCAAACAAGTGGGCAAGTGGAAGTTTCCAACCGAGGATTAAAAGAATTCTTGAAAGGACAAGAGGCTAAAACCGTGCCTCTTGGTCGGATAAGCTAGATGACGACTGGCCTTCCAGACAATTTTATAAAACACCCATCGGTGTACTCCATACAAGCTAGTGTACGGAAGGCGTGTCATCCGCCGATTGAGCTTGAGCACAAGGCATACCGGGCCTTGAAACATGCCAACTTCGATATTCAGATACCGGTGATCACCGGAAAGTTCAAATGAATGAATTAAATGAACTCCGTGATCAAGCATACGAGAACTCTTTGATCTACAAAGAAAAGACAAAGAAGATTCATGACTCCAAAATCAAGAACCGCGCTTTCAACGCCGGTGATCGAGTCCTTCTTTTCAATTCAAGATTGAAGATTTTCTGAAAACTAAAATCCACCGGTCCGGACCATTCACCATCACTAAAGTATTTCCTTATGGAACCATTGAGTTATCTCAACCCGATGGTCCAAATTTTAAAGTGAATGGTCATCGATTGAAGCACTATTTTGGAGAGGACATTCCTCCCGTGGTTGTCCCGGATCTACAAACTTTCCCCATGAACCAATGAATGCGGGATCGAGTCAAGCTAGCGACTCGGGAATCAAAAACAAGAGCACACCATATGGGTTTTCACCCATATTTCGACTTCTTTCTACTTTCTACCACCCTAGTGTGGGGAGTTGCCCTCATTGTTGTATATAAAGTTTTTAAAAAAAAAAAAAAAAAAAAAAAAAAAAAAAAAAATCTTTCAAATAATGGTAGTATTTCCTTTACGTTCTATGTTTCGCATAACCGCGGTACTTTGAATATTGAGGGCAATATTCATTTCTAGTGTGGGGGAATTCTCACTAATTTTATCATGTAATTATACCACCCAATTCCCCCATTTTGGCCAAATTTTTTTTTTTTGGAGTAAGTGTTTTGCACTTACTCAACTTATGGTTATCATCCGCCATGTCTAATAAACAAAAGGATTGGCTAATCCAGAGCAAACGGCTCTTGGTAAAGATATCTCAAACCGTTGACGGCTTGCAATTTGCCCAAAATTGTATGGTGTTCACCACCATATCTTTAATTAGTGAAGAGTTGGCTAGCCCGCAAGTTTATGGCTTGTGGTAAAGGCGCTTGAAAACCATAATTGGTAATCGACTCACCAAAGATATTTTATCTAAGAGTTGGCTAGTCCGTAGCAAACGGCTTCGTAAAGACAAATCAAAACCGTTGAAAGTCGGTGATTTGCTCAAAATCATTTGGTTATCATTGTACCAAGGTTCTTACTTGAACCGAAACATTTGGCTACTCCGTAAGTAATGGCTTTTGGTAAAGAGATTCAAATCCATTAAGTTTTTCAAAAGATTGCTAGGACTAGCAATAGTTTAGTGTGGGGATTGATGAGTGTGTAAATACTCATCATTTTGGTCAATCTGAATCGCAAAACATTTAAAACGCCGTAAATGCATCAAAATATCGAAAATATCTCAAAATTGTATTTTATATGTTTCGATGCAAAATGTTTAAAATCGATGAAAATGAGCTAAGTTTGCATAATTGGCGCTTCAGTCCCCGACTTTCAAATCTTGTCAAAATAGTCCCCGAGCACTTATTTTAAAAGAAAAGTCACCAAAGGTCCTTTTGAAATCATAAGTTGTCATAATTAGTCCTTTGGTGAAAAATGTCAAAAGTTTTGAGAAATTACAAGTTTAGTCCTTCGAGTTTCAAAATGGCAAGTTTGGTCCTTGGAATATTGGAGATTGTCAAGTTTGGCCCTTGGATTATATTTCGAATGTACATTATTGGTCCCTTGAAAATCGAAATTGGAATTTGGTCCTTGGTTTTGGTGAAATTGCACTTTTGGTCCTTGTATTATTAAAATCCAATCTTAAACCTCGAACCCTTCCCATGACCCGATTGACCGCCCAAGCCATACCCTTGACCCCCAATGACCTTGAACCCTTTACCCCTTTTTATAAACCAAACCCAAACCCGTTAAAATAATAAACCCCCGCTCACGGGTTTCCTCTTCCTCATCATCACCTACACCGCAACACCTCCACACTCCATCATCATCACACCCACCTTATTCCTACCCTCCAAACACCCCAAGCCAAATGCATTAAATGCTCCTTTCCCCGTTCCAAGCTATCAACCCAATCGGCAAATATCATTTTTCCGCCAAAATGCCATCAACGGCCAATAAATCTCAAGTGATCCAATGGCTCCAAATTACAAGTGGATTTGCTCGAGAGAGAGAGAAGACACTTTTGCTATATAAATAGAGAGAGAGAAGGAGAGAAGAAGTAGTAGTTAGTTTTTATATTTTCATGTATGTCGTTTTTTTATTATTAATGTCTTAGTTTAAGTTCTAAATTGTAATTTTAAGCTTTCTATGTACTAAACTTAAGTTGTTTAATCATTGTAATTTGCTTTTCAAGTATTAATTCAAGGTTTTATCAAAGTTTCATGTTTTTATGTTTTCCGTTATAAATTAATTTTAAATGCTCTTATATTCAAGCTTCAATTAGCTTATTTTAATTCAAATAAGCTTACTTAAGCTATTTATAGCTTTTAGTAAGCTTATAACTCAAGTTCAAGCAAACTTGGTACTTGGTCAACAAAAGTCAACCGAAAAGCTCATTTGTGACTTGGTTTTGGGTTGATATGGAAATGGATATGGGTTGATTTCGAGTTGAATATGGGTTGAGATAGATTAGGATAGTGGTTCTTTGATTCTTGTATAAGCCATATAAGTCGTGGACACAAGAGTACTTTTTTCTTTCACATCCATATCTATCATAATCGATTTTTAAGCTTATTGTTCATTTGATTAGTGTTTGTCTCATTTAGCATTATTTAGGTGTTAGTTGAATTACTCGATCGTTAGGATTAAGTGTTAGAATAAAAGGATTAAGTAGAGTGATAGCAAAAACTGGTTTAAAAGTGTGTTTGGATATGCTTAGCTTGTTTGAAATTAAGCCTTGGTTTGTACTTATCATCTGATACTTAGCCTTAATTAAGGTCACTAGAATCAAATTTGTCAAAACTTTGCATTAGATAAGCTTTTAGTCAAAATCCCATTAATCATTCTATTTTCATATAATGTTGGAATTTTGAAGATCAAAAGCTTGATTTGTGTTTAGAATTCAGTAGAGTAGCTTATTTTAGTTTCATTTTAGCTTAAAACATCAATATCGTTCATAAATTAAGATCAAATCTCATTTTAGTCAACTTTCTCAAACCGCTTAAAAGTCAAAAGTTGAAAACCCGCCACCCAACCTTTGTTGAATTTTCATAGGATTCAATTTTGGTTCAAATTCAAGTGAAATTTTGGACTTAATAAGTTCAGTTGGTCAAGAGTTGGAAATCTGATTTTTGTGAAATTTTTGTAATTTTTATAAGCCTCAAATCGCTCTTCAAAAGAGCTTATATGCCTCTGCACACTCAAGATACATCGAGTGTGTGCAGCAACTCTTGCAAGCTTTGCACAAGCTTCAATTTAGCTTTCTAGGGTCTGAAACTTGGTCTTGAGTTAGTTGTGGTGGTCTTGAGGTCTCCGCTTTTGTTTTCACATTGGCTTATCAAATAAGCTTGTGCTTAAGCTAAAATTTAGTAAAAACTGTTTGGCACTCAAGTTTTAAATCATCAAATCATTGTAGTTTGCATTTTAGAGGTTTAGCTTAGTTGAATTTAGTTCATTTAAGTAGTTTTAGCATATTATAGCTTTCGTGATAATTTGGTGCTCATTTGGTACCTTTAGCTTATTTTGAGTGCTTATTTATAAGCACTTTCATCGACTTCATAATCTTGCACACTAGTATATGTTTTTATATTTTCATAGACTTAGAATATTATTTTAGACTTTTCCTGAATTTTTCATAATTTTTCATCACTGCTTGCTATTTTTCTTTATTTTAATCGCTTTTAGTACTTTTAATTAGCCTTTAATACAATTAAATCGTAAAAGCTTCAAAAAATAAGTTTTCAATTTTCATAGATTAAGATAAATATAAAAAGCAAAAAATAATTTTTCCAGATTTTTCTTAGTTAAATTTGTAATTTTTAGCAATTTAATTAGTTTTAAATAGTTTTTAATTCATAGAAATTAGAATATAAATCGTAAAAATACAAAATTAGTTTTGAAAATTCTCTTTAGTTATTTTAGATTTTCTAAGTCATAATTTCACTTTTCTAGCTTTATTTCATATTTTCTTATATTTTAGGGTATTATTAAATAGGTAAAATAGTTTTAATTAATAATAATTAAATAAATAGTCATAAAATAATTTTCTTTTTCTCAAAATTTTCTCTTATCATTAGGTTTGTAAAAATTTCATTTTTATATTTTTAGGATTAATATTGTTTCAATTTCACATTTTCTTTTGTACGTTACGTAGTTTTTAATTTAAATTTATAAAAGAAAAATCAAAAACATCATTTTAAAAATAGTGATAGCGTTTATTTAATATAATTTAGCTTTTTAATTTTCTTTAATTTCATTTTTTTCCTTTGTCAAATCTAGTATTCATAATCACAAACCTTTTCCCGCTCAATATCACCCGATCACTATACGCTTGATTATTCAATGCATACCGTTGGGACTTAACGACTGGGAAACACTAAACTCCTCTAGATCTTCATTGCATTGGTTTCGAGCTGTTTGAAGTTTATTACGGTTGACCATTCACAAGTGGTTAGCTTGTGTGATAAAACTTGACGGTTTGGAATCCGAGACCAAATAGACTATCACATAAGCCAAATTTAATATGACCGGTTATCAAATTTTCCATATTCACGTGTTTTGAAATTAGTTTGATGTCCACGACACAACATAACAACAACAACAACCCTATTAACACAATCATTAACCCAACAATTTCTTAATTGTTTAACTTAATAAATAAAAAAAATAATAATAATTCAAATTGACATTCCAAATAACAAATTAATAGTAATAATTAACCTTACAAGAAATAGTAGGGTCGAAGGATGGGATGAACCTACGAAAGAATTCCAATGGAGCTCGAGTTATCTTGAAATTGACCAAATTGAAGCTTGATTTTAGACTTTCTATACTCCGGTTTACAAAACCCCTAACTCAATTTTAAGAAACCCCTTACTTACAAAACCCTAATTTGTGTGAGGTTGTGTGAAAAAGTGAATTAAAATCTGTAGAAATTGGCCCTATTTATAGATACATAACAAGAAGGTTTTTTCTCTTCTTTCTTGATCTTTGAATGGAAAAAGGTCCCTCCTCAGCTACCTTCGTTGTCCACCATCTCTCCCAATGCCATCTCCTGACTGCCTAGAGATGAGGTGAATGAATATGGTAGTGTGATAGTGATGATTTCGGTTGACTTAGAAAAAGAGAGAAGAATATGTCCATTTCTGTGTTTGCAATGGGGGAAGCGACAAAGAAGAAATCAGAAAAGGAAAAGAGGATAGTGATGGATCGTGAGGTAGTGGGTGGTAGGGATAGAACTCGGTTTAATTTATATAATTTCTATTAGAGTTACAGTATTATCTGTACCCCGTGTTTTATCGAATCCTCGAGTAAACGTACTTTCCCGGTACCCGAAAAATATAAAAGTTATATTTTTAGAAGCGTTTTTGTAAGTGTAATAATATATTATTATTACTATGTTGAAATTTGATTATAACTATTTTGTCGGTACTAAGTCGGTGTCTGATCGTGAGATGCGGTTTTATGGTTCACGAGAAAATCTATCGTTTTGGTTCAAATAAACTTGGAAAAATCCAGGAGTGAAACTTAGTAATCATAGTTACTATAGTTTATTGTTAAAATTTGTTTAAAATTTTACGGGTTATAAAACCTCATCCTTCCCATAATATTTTATACAAAGTAATTAAAATACTTGATTTGATAGGGGAAGTGATGATGATATCTTTAGAAAATAGTTAATCAAAGATTGAATTTCTCATTCTTAATCTAAGATTTCAATGTTCTCTTGCCTCCATGTGCTAAAACAACTTTGAATAATTGAAGCACATGTTGAGGGGGAGCTTTTATAAATATCAAAAACAATTAAGGTACAAAATGCTTTGATTTTACATCACAAGTACCTTGATTGATTTTCAAATGGTTTTCAATTGGTTTCGAGGCGGAATGAACAATACCAAAAGACCGACCAATTCATTTTGTGCATGGAGATATAAGGTTGGTTAGGTTAGGTATTCGTTCCCAGGATCCCGCCAGAGCCTGAGGGATCTACCCAGGGACAATCCACTAGATAGTGTAGAAGTCCTTAGAAATGATGAAAAAAGGAGAAAAGTGAGTATTGGGAAGAGTGCAGACTGAGACTGAGCTAGTACTGGAATAAACCCAATAAGGTTCTAGTTATTAAGTCTCGGTAAGCACTGAAGGGGTTGAAGAATGAAATAGAATTAAATGTGAAAAGGGTGAAAAGAAATAGCCCTGCATTAATTCAACCTTAGGGCTGAAACCGGGTTCAATTCATATGCTACTGGCCGTTACCAAGGTAACACCGGTATTGAAGACAAGACATCATGGACCCAGTGACGCAATGCACTAAAACTTCCCAAGCTACTCAAGTTCCTCTTAAAAGGACTTTTTTCATTCTCACGGAGAACCTACATAATCTATCGACTTTCTCTTAGAGATTGTTGATATTGAAGAAGGAGACCCTCTCCCTAGTCTTCGGCATAAGGAACCAAATGTGCACCATTGAGTCTAGAGCCAAGAGATCATCAATAAATCTCATTAGGACACAATCAATGAAGACTCACTGTTTCACACAATGTGGAAAGTGAGAATATATTTTAAGAGTCCTACGCATTATCCTTGTGGTATTGCCAGAACATCCGAGTGATATGTAAAAATATTCACAATGAAGATGGAAAGCCTTCTAGAGCCAACATCAAACAAGATGTTGGTGGGTGGCATGTGAAATATATCCATTAGATCAATCATGTGACAACTGGACAGAAACAATGGGGCGATTCACTATTGAATCAATCCTGGTTCAGGAATGGATTGACGGATACCTTTGAAAAACCGGTCGTTGTGCTAAAAAATCTTTTATCTAGCACATCGACTGTGTAGTAAGTTTTCAAAATTAAAAGGGGTATTTATGATTGAAAATTGATTTTTCTTATAAAACCTTCGTCGTATTCCAAAAACTCTTTCTGAAAGCAACACGCGATTGTTTTTAAATCATTTTAATCAATTAGTAAATCTCAATTTCTTTGGTTCACAAACTCCGTGTTGTCTTCTTTGAGACGTTCCGGTTTGAGAACGGCTAGAAGCAATTCGAAACCCTGTCAAGGAGATTCTTGAATTATACTTGATCACAAAGACTTGTAACCGATCAGCGAGGAACCGTGGTTCTTGCAACCTATTCAACGAAAGTGATCAAAGACACTTTCGTGCTCTTTATTGCTAATCGTTATTTGCGGGAATACTCGTGTTGCGGATGATCGAGAATTGGGCGTCAATCCATAGCCGCATGCTCACACATCACGTTCATCTCAAATAAATCATGATAAGTGCTTATTTTCGTCAAGTGACTCTGATATTTTCACTTCATGCTTCAGCTACACTGCTGAAAATATCATGAATTAACAAAAGCTTTCGCAACTTTGATGAGAAGATATCATGATCCAGAATGTGAGCATGTCGGTCCAAAAGTTACAACTTCACATGATGGCAACACCTCAAAGGATGAGTCAGAGATTTATGGTGGCTGATGATCTCAATGTTGGCTCAAAACTCATCATCATGTGGATCAGTTAAAGACCTCCACTTGAAAGAACCAAACATGCGGAACCTGAAGAATCAAAGACTACGAACTACAGAGCAAAAAACTTAATCAAGAATCCAAGAACACCAAAATGTAATATATGTTTGTAATTGATGTAATTGAGATGACCTCCCTTAGGGGGAGATGGTTAGGATTTATAAAATCCTGTAGTTAAAGAGTCAGTCACCTCAAGTAAATGTATTCGTTAGAAAGCTCGTAGTCATAGTCATTTAGTGTTAGTAAGTAGTTCATTAAGTAACACCGTGGAGGACGGACGGGTCTTTACCCACTGTATGCCTGATCCACAGCCCGTAGGAGGCGTGTCTTGTAAGAACCTATAAATACCCTTTGCCTATCAAGGCAAAGGGTTAGAGCTTTTATAATATCATTTTTTCTTTGTCTCTCTAAAGTCCCCAACACTCTTCACTTTCTCTCTCTAAACCTCACATTAAACACCTCATATAATCGTATGTTTGTGTGTTTATGAAAACCAATATGTTACAACTTTATCCGGTACAAGGCTAGATACTGATTTCCATTACAAAGGAGGATCTACTACCCAACACTACAACAATATATGAATACCCCAAAGGAGATACACTCCTTATTACAACATCATAAGGATATCAATATCCTTTAACCCAAACTATCTATATTGTACATCGATGCACCATATTGAATGTACACCCTTGGCACCTTTTACTAATGCCTTTGACAAGACCCTTTGGAACCTTTCACTAATGCCTTTGACACGACCCTTTGGCACCTTTCACTAATACCCTTCGGCACCTTTTACTAATGCCTTCAACACTACACTTCTATGGAGGGAGAAAAGAACTATCAACAAGAGACACTTCAGTGGTCTTGATGATGACGAAGCTTAGCAACTCATGACCTTGGGATTACGCATCTTTAAGAGGTGGTGATCTCGCCTTTAAGAGGAACCTAGAGAATCACACAAACACAAAACTACATAGAAAGATCCTTTGGATCTGAGGTTAGAGAAATTACAATACTAAGAGAGAGTATCTGTAAAACGGGTAAGTTATAATGAAGAAATGGCTCACTATTTATAGACAAAATTGTCTACTGTTCCACGATTCCCACGGATCCCTCCCCAGAGGGATCCGGCTAGTACAATCCAAAGGATCCCGCAGCTGGGTCAGCATAAGTCCGGATTTTGAGTTGCAAACCGGGTTATGGGTTATGAACCATGAGTTATGGGTAATGAACTATGGATACCCAACAAGATGCAATGTATCTAGAAATTAGGTCTTGGGTCTTGGGTCATGGATCATGGATAATACCCATCATGACTTCATGCATGATGTCTTGCAATGGGTCATGGGTTATGGATCAAGCTCCGTGGGTATGGGTCATGGACTTTGGGTTTTAGCCAACAACATTCATTGTACCTAGTCAATGGGTCAAGGACTTAGATTTTTACCCATTACAATATAAACCAAGTATATATGTACATTTCCATATTATGTAAACACTAGTTGTTATACATATGCATTTCTATAAGATATAAACAATATTACTTGTTTAGTGTTTTAGATGAAAATGTAAGTGTGTTAGTAAACTATTGGCTCAAACCATTTACGTATTTTATTTGTTTCGTTAAAATGATTTTACGTTTGTTATAGACAAAACATTAGATGATCGTAAAATATAAATATACGTTTTTATGGCTTATTTGTATTAACATTCTCCCCCTTTTTGTTGATGAAAAAACATAAGATTATTTTAAGGAAAAACTAAAATTCGTAAAAGTTTTGAATTGGATTTTTTACTCTCTTTTTCCCCTTTTTGTCGAAACAAAAAGAGCGACGAAAAGAAACTAACACATTGTTTTGAGAAAAACGTGTGAAAAGTAATAATATGAAAAATAGAGAGTAAGAGAAGAGAAGGATTCTCGTCTTAGCTCCCCCTTGACGGATGCTTCCCTTTGTTGAGGGCGTCAAGTAATTAGAAAGACAAAGCGAGTGTGATGCAATTATGTTTGCAAATGGTTTTGTCTTTTGACGAAATGCTCCCCCTTGATGAGTGCTCCCTTTTGAGGAGGACGTCAAGTAGTAAAGAAATTCTAAATGAAAATATTGCAAGCATTTTTGCAATTGCTTTGTTTTGAAGAAAAGCTCACCCTTGTTGAGGGTGTCAAAGTCTTCATGTATATTTTGAAAATCTACAAAACCAAGGTTTGAAAGCAAGTATATGATGCATAATTTCCTGCAAATGAGATTCAAATTAGTGATATAAAGTGCTTCTGTTGCACGGATCCCACGGTTCCTCCATGTGAGGGATCCGTCTAGGCAAAAGTGATGGATCCGTATACCTGCATTCTCATGACAACAATATGGATGTGAAATGTGATGTTGACATCAAAACAAATTATGTATTATGGCACTAAACATTTTCTCAATACCGTATGGCATACAACATGTAATTTCATTCAATAAAACACGAAAAATGATATACATATCTTTAAAACTAAGAGAATGACATAAGCATGTAGTGCATTTTCTAATAATTCTAAGTTGTGCCAAAAAGCATTAATGTGCTTGTAATATCAAGTTCTAAGGACGAGTAGATTTGTTGATTTGGTCAAATCGTTCAAGGAGATGATTAAACATGAAATGTAACTCATTTCGTACTTCTTGAACTAAACCTTGGGTGAGTTGACAATTAGAGAAATTATTGTCATGAGTAGGAGATGGAGGAGATGAGATGTTTTGAGGAGGTTCCACAAAGGATGGTGGGATTTGTGGAGGTGAGTTGGGTGACGTATGATGTGGTTCAACTAAGAATGAAGGTGATGATGTATGGGTTGGTGGTGGAGATGGGAAGTCATCTATATGGTTAGGTCCTTGGTGATTCCTTGTTCCTAACAATGGATTATTTGATGGTGAAGGTAATTCGAATATGGGTGTTGGTGATATTTCATCATCAAAGTTTTGGTATGAGGGTGGTTCCCTATTTAACGAGAAGGGTGGCGAATGAGAAGTTCTCAGTGGTGAGTCTTCTAAAGAGTAGAGGTTTGAATGTGAAAGATGCGCGGTAAAGGAGTGTAGTCTAGGTTCTAGAAATGAAGGCTTAGTTATTTTAGTTGAGTTAGGTGTGTTTGGTTTAGAGGGTATGCTAGTGTTTGGTGAAGGTCTTTCTAAGTCAAAAGGTCGAATACTAATTCTAACGGTTCTTCTAGCTTTGGTTGTTTGAGTTTATTGAGGAGGAATTCTAGTATTTGAGCCCTTGACGGGTGATGACTCGGTTGAGGAAATCTCATGAACCATATGAGCATTTTTCTTGGAGAAACCTTTGTTTGAATAGGTTGTGCTAGATGCTTTAGTTATAGTGAAAAAGAAGATGTAATGGGTGACTTAGTTACTTAATTTGAATGGTGGTTTGAATGATGGTTTGAGAGCATGAGCAAAATTGGTTTATAAAGGATGAAATTAGGTTAGTTGATTAAATTTTAGACCACTAAGAATTTTGGCATGCACTAAGGTCAACTATAGTGTTTGTTCTATCTTAGGGAGTCATTTAAGGCAATGTAAAGTGTTTAGATTACCAAAGAGAGTTTGAAATTGATGAGTAAAGTGAGCTTAAACTTAGGGATGGAACGGTCGGGTTCGGGCGGGTTTTAGTGAACCCGCACCGTTTATAATATCAAACCCGAACCCGCCCCAATACCCGATGGGTACCGATTAAAATTATCCATCGGGTTATCGGTTTTCACCGCGGTATCGGTTATCCCAAATTAAAATTATCGTTGCACAACTCAACCTAAAAAAAACAAAACACCCTAATATATTCAATGTTATAGAAGTTAAAAAGAAAACGACTTCAATATTTGTAATGTTTGAAGATTAAAGAGTTAATGTATCATGTGTGTGAGAATTAAAGCGTCAAGCGTAAGTGTTAATTTAATTGTTTGTAATTACCAAGATATATGCTATTAAGGAGTGGAGTAGAAAAAATTTGTACAAGGTTAATAGCTCAAAACTTATTAGAACCTTATATAAATTAGCAAAAATGGGTACAAATTCGGTATACACAGTGCGGATACAGTGCGGGTAAGCAGGCGGGTATTACTAGAACCCGCACCGAACCCGTACCAAAAAGAAAAGAATATATCTACCCGAACCCGTATCAAAACCCGCGAACCCGCCCCCGAACCCGACCCAACCGGTTCGGGTTTTGGTTTTCCCCATCGGTTTCGGGTGCTTTTGCCATCCCTACTTAAAATGTTATGTATACCCAGTTCCAACGGATCCCTAACTATGGGGATCCGTCTAGTTATAAACTGGGGATCCGTCTCTCAGACAGTAATGAAGTAGAGTGATGATGTTCTATCAAGGTCTGGAAGATTGGATTGATGTGAAAGTGTAGAACTCCCATATCTGTTCACCCGGATCCCACGGATCCTTCATAGGAGGGATCCGGCTAGTTATAGCCCGGAGATCCAAGCAGCTGATGACCAAGAGCTTCACGAGAATATGTGCGAATTTGCACCTCTTAACAAATTACAAACCTAATAGTTTCTACATCAAGCAATCATGTATGTAAGCAAAGTATATCAAGCATGGTATGTAAGAGTGATAAATAGGCAAGCAAATATGAGGAAGACCGACTTTTTGATTTTAATCAAGTAGTCGTAAAATTCCTACAAGGGTCGCCTAGGTTAGGGTGTCATTGTTTACGTCATACCATCTACTACTACTAAGACCTAAGATACAGAAATATTGTTTAAGATGCTTACAACAAATTGTTCTAATTAAGGTCCTTGACCTTAACTCCCTTTTCACTCAAACTTCTCCTCCAACGCCTCCAAGCTTCACCTTCCAACCCTTCAATCCTACTTCTTCTTTTTCCCCATAAGAAAGTTGGCAAGACATTTAAACATCCCCTTATTTTGTTGAAACTCTTGAGATGGGCTTGGGATGTCCGGCAATTGCTCAATGTAAGCCACGGGGTCAAGTTGGTAGTTGCCTATAGGGTTGCTTCCTTCTCCCTCCCTTTCTTCGGATGAGTCCGTCGGTGGATGAGGTCTCTTTCCTTCAACCATAAACCTCGTTGTCTTCTCATCGGACAAGGGTACCATGACCTTGTTGCTAAAGAAGTGGTCATCGGTATAGGGAGATGGATCTAGGGCAAAGACAAAATTGGCTAGGCGAGTTAGGAGCATAACATAAGGGAGCACCATCTTGTCCGTCCTTGAAACACTGGCCATCCGTTTAACCATGTAGTAGGCGAGGTTGAAATGAGTCCCATTGACAAGGCAATAGATGTAGACTAGACATGCGTTGGGATGATCCTTATTTCCCACCAAACAAAGGACAATCTCCCTTAGAACTAGTTCCCATTTCTTGTACAAATGGAACTTCTCTGAAAGTTCCATTTGGAAGGGATCTCTATAGATGACCTTTGATTTCCTTGTGACCCGAGATGTGGAGGCTCTTTGAATGAAGACGGTATCTCTTACTGTAGCCAGTTCCGGGAGAGGTGTGGAATAAACCGAATGCTCATCGACCATGCCATGAAGGTGGGCAAGTGACCATTCATTTGAGTATAAGCATACTCTTTGGTGAGGGATACGAAGTATCCGAGCAAACTCTTCAAGGGTGAAGGTATAGTTGTGCTCATTGATGATAAAAGCAATTGATAGGTTCCATCCTCATTCTTTATGATCCTAATACTCTTGTAGAACTCAAGAACAAATACCGGACATATTTGTTCGTTGATGGTTAGAAGACATTGAAAGTTTATTCCGCAAAGGCGTCGAGGATGTCGGTATTGTTGAGAAATGATGGTTCGACTACACGGCCCTCGTGAAACAACCTCTTTGTAACATTTTGAAGGACTTTCGGTCTTGGGACTAAGACCTTCCTTTCTATGATACATCGGTATGTAGTGTGCCGTTTGATAGTCTTGTTGCCTAGAGCTCATCATGATTCATCCTAAAAACCAAAACCACAATGTGGTGTCAATTATGTGAATAGTACCTTAGTGAGGTTCATCACAATTTTTGCTCAACACATCTTTATTGAATTCAAAATGAGTTTTTAATTTGTATTAACAATGTTAATTCTTTGATTAGTTTATCTTAGAAAACAATGTGATAACAAATTGTGATAAACCCACTTGAACCAAAGTTCTCAAGATGAAAAATTGTGCTACTAGGAACTCGAGAATGGAAATTACAATGTAGTGAAGATAATACTTACAAAAGTGATTGCTTTCCTTGGAATGATGAGGAATGATCTCCTATGAACAGTAACTTAGGGTTTTATGTTCGTATGTGGGAGAGTAAAGTTGGAAGTAAAAATCTACAGTGATCTTCAAGCACTTATTTTGTCTTCTGATGTGCCGGTTCCCACAGATCCCTTGAAAAAGGGATCCGGCTAGTACAAGCGCGGGGATCCGGCAGATCAACAGTAAGAACAGTTTAAGCGAGCTTGATAATTTTGACACGGGAGTTTTATTTCTTGATAAATGTTGATGGTTTTGCTCTATAACTTAAGGTTTGATTTTGGTTCGAGGTTTTGACGAGTTTTCGTGTTTACTAGTCTTTTTGACGAGGTTCCCTTTTTACGAATAAATCATAAATTGGGAAGTTAAGAATCATGACAAAATACTATGTGATTATGATACGTAAGTTTTCACATGGACACTATTGACAAAGATTACTAATATAATGCCAATATCCTTATGTCAGAAATGATGACCAAAGCTTTTGATTAGCCAAGTTATCATTACGAGGTGAAGACGTATAATGACTAGTTTATAGTTTTGTCTATAAAGATCAACCAAGAATGCTATTATTGATGATGTGTTTAATATAGATAACAACCTTTTGGAGAGTTGTGATATTGGAGTATATGTATTAAGTCTACGAATCTTTACGTGCTATAAGTAATTATAATACTAATAAAAATAGGAAGCACATATTAATAATTTATCTATAAGTAATTTATAGAAGAACATACCTTTGCTATATATTTTTTTTATGACTTTTGAAAATCATATACGCGAAATTCTTCATGAGCTTTAAAAATACCCGAATCCTAGCATGAAAAATTCTCAAAAGAAAATGTTAGAATGATCTATCAGTATCCAACATTTAAAATATAATAGTTTCTAAAAACATGACTTTTTGTTTTAAGAAATTTCCTTCTTTGTAGTTTTCAACAATACACGGATCGTATCAAGTTTTTAAAGTACAATATACTCTAAGAAACTTGGTAACGAAGCTCTGGTACTAATTGTGGAAAACTAGAAGGGGGGTTGAATAGTTTTACCGATTAAAATTTGTTTTAAACTATTAAATTGACTTAAGTCAATCTATTTAATGTGTGTGTTGGATAATGATAGATAAGAATATAAATAAGTAATGCAAAGATAAAGAGAAAAGGAACACAAAACCACAACACGAGTATTATGTGGTTCGGCTACAAGGACACATTCCTTGCCCTACTCCACTCCTCGAGTTCCCCACTCGAGAGTTCGTAAGCACTACACAACCAAGCTCCTTAATATGGTGGAGAAGCCTTCACAACGTCGCCTACTCTTTATCACAACGTCTAATAAGGATTTAAAATGTACACTTTTAAGGGGTCATTTAAGCCTTTAATCGCCCACTTTTATATCCGTTATTTCTTAATTTCGTTCCTTTTCACTTTATAGGTCTCTTGGAAGCAAAATCTTGGAATGATGCATATTTGGACGAAAAGGTTCATGAAGAAAATAGAAAAGTCAAGATCGAAGACACTCAAGTCGTTGGAATTGAAGTCGACGGCGTCCCAACTAAAGGCGGCGCCGTCCCTTTATACAATTAAAATCTCGAGACGGCTCAAGAGACTTTTGCTAAAATACACCGACGGTCGAGCTTTGAAGAGGAAGGCGTCACTAAAATTTTTCATCTCGACGGCCCGGATCCGTAATCGACGACGTCCCTCATCGAAGCCCGGCGGTGTCACAACTACAACGTGACGCCGTCCCAACAATGACGGCGTCCTACCTATAAGGCAACGTCGCCTACACTTTATCCGGTACAAGGCTAGATACCAAGTTCCATTACAAAGGAGGAACTACTACACAACACTACACCAATATACGACTACCCAAAGGAGACACACTCCTTATTACGACATCATAAGGATATCAATATCCTTTAACCCAAACTATCTATATTGTATATCGATGCACCATATCGAATGTACACCCTTGGCACCTTTCACTAATGCCTTTGACAAGACCCTTCGGCACCTTTCACTAATGCCTTTGACACGACCCTTCGGCACCTGATTCGTTGTGAAGTGAGTGGTGAAAAAAACACAATATCAACGTATATCAAAATAACCGTAAAATTCGACAAATCAACCTTTTAGGAAAAGGGTTAACGTGCAAAACCTTACGGGTGTGATAAAAGTGATACCGGAAAAGTGATTTCCCGGGTCGTGTCCCAACGAGGTGTGAATGGAAGGATTCGTTGAGTTTCGTGATTTGAACTTGAATTGGTTTTTAATGATTTGGATTTGATTTGAATTACGTAGTCTACAAATTAATTAAAGGGAAGGTAATTAAGGCAAGGGAACCCTAATAAACTAAAAATAAACTATCACTAAGCCTAAGGAATGATAAAACGAAGCTACACTAAGTCCTAGGGTGCAAAAACGTAAAAACCGGGAAACAACCCGAGCCATAAACGTAAAAGTTTTGCAATTTAAGGGCTACGGGTGTGAAATCAATTTTCCTACGTTCTATATGACTAAAAATAATTTTAGAAAAAGACCGGGTATTTTTTTGACTTTTAAATTAATTTCTATGAATTAAAAACTATTTTACTCTAATTAAATGATTAAAATATTAAACTAATTTTGAAAATCGAAAAATTTTCTAAAAGTACTTTAAATGCTCTTGGTCCTACAAAATATAAAAATGTGGTGCTTAAGAAAATAATCGCTAAAAAGCCAAATAAGCTACACAACTAAAGCGAGAAATGTATATAAGAGATTTGAAGTTGTAAAATGTGACAAGAAAAGACCCAAGGCGCTTTGGTATCCGGTACACACTATCACTCTCTAAAATTTGGGAGGTCTCGGTTCGAGCTGCCTCCACCCTTTTGCAAAACATTTTTTTTTGATTTTCTTTTGAAGTTTGAAGATACAACTAAACCCAAGAACTTTTGTGAAAACTATGTTTTTAAAACCGGTGCAATAAATTTGTTTGATTGCTTATTGGCGTCTGTTTTAGACGATGTGAAACCAACACCCTTTAGGTAGTTTTAAGGACTACTTAAGTTGCATACGTACCACATAAACTAAGACAAGCACTTTTGTAAAAGAAAACTCTTAAAAATACTTTTGAAAAAGTCGTATGAGCGACTAAATGTTCCGATTTGGACAAAGGCTCACCCCAAACACCCTTTAAGCGGCTAAAGTGAACTATCAACGGCTATCAAGATTGGACTTAAGCTATCAAGTAATCTGCACATCTAAAGTAGACCAAGGGGCATCTAGAAGCTTCTAAAGCGGAATAAGCCATAGGGAGATAGCGGGTTGGCTTTTCAAACTTATCAAGGGAGTCCTACGCTAAAACAAGGAAATGGAATAAGCAACAAAAACAAAAACTACCATTGAGCACTAGAGGTTTAAAATGGATCTAATTTAATCTAAGTAAACTAAATGATGACCAATAAGTGAAGGAATTAAGCGATATAAAAAAAAAGCAATAAGCGGTTTAGTACAAACTATGCTAAATGAGATCTAAGGCTAAATTGACAACTAAGCTAGGCTAAAAGCATTAAATAAGTACTAATGGATTAATGGTGGTGAGCTAACCTAAAGGACTTGTAAAAAAACTAAGGCACCTAAAATAAGCTAATGGGTAAGCTAAAGAAAGAAGGACAAAAGTGACACATTTCTTGATGAATGAGGCTCACAAACTGACCTAGCGTGAAACATTTAGAGCTTATTTTAAGCTAGGAAATGAGCTTCCAAAGTGTTGACTTGCTGCAAAAACATGGTTAGCCTAGATGACATTAAAACAAGACCGATTTTGAAACAAGAAAAAGAATACAACGACTTATAAATAAGTCGTTGACCCTTGATTGGACTTTCCATTTTTTTTTTCCGATGCACTCATTTCAAGCGGTGAAAAGATGGATTTTAACTTCAATGTTGACTATGTTAAAGGTAACTTCGGACTTGAAACTTAAACTAGAGTGAGTTTGGCACAAAAGGGTTTAAGAAAAACAACTTTTGACAATATTGATCTTCAAATAAGTGCGAAAAGGAGCAATGGATGACAAGTGTTCGCTTTCGGTCTTTGAAATGAAAAGAACTTTTCTTTACTAACTAAACTTTGAGCCCATTTGTTAAAACAAATTCGTACTAAGCTATATCATCTAAACATTCAAAATTAAACTTGACACAATAAGTCAAATGGGTTAGAAGTGCATTCTAACCCGTTTGAAGACATAAGCCAAACAACCTGTTACGACTTGGCAAGCTTGAAACTGCTTTTAAAGAAAACTATCTAGACCCCATTTTTTTTGAGATTATTTTGTTGTTTGAACTTGAAACCTTTAACAACTTTTCAAATAAGATTAGACCATATTCTAACAGTGAACTATAAAACATGAACTTGAAACAAAGAAATTGCTTTTCATTGATTTTAAAATAAATTACAATAGAAATTAAGAACAAAAGCGAGATTTAATTAAAACTAGGGTGCCTTATGTTGGCTACAAGAGTTTCCTATTTATACTAAAACTACTTGGTCTTCAATCTCTCCACTCTCGTGTGCTTCACGTGAGAGGGAAAGCAAAGAAAATAGCTTCACTTGTGCTTTCTTCAAATTGATCCTAGCCATCCAACAGTTAGGTACCCATGAGATTACATCTGAGCCATTGATTTGTCTTCTTGACATGGATTGCTGAGCTGGTATTTGGGGAAGAGGGGTAATGGATGAGTGAGTGGGTTTGGGAGTTGGGATATATTGGGTAAAAGGGTTGTGGTGAGGTTGAGTGTCTTGGGGTTGGGTGATGTTGGGTAAAGAGGGTGGTAGTTCGGGTTAGAGAAAGCGAGGAGGAGGAAAAAGGTTCTGATTACGTGTTCTAGGGGCGGGAAAATGGGGAAGGAGAAGAGGATGGGTTGTTTATACTTTGACCGGGTATGGATTGGGTATTGGGCCGCCCGAGTTATTGTTGGTCTTGGATTGTTATTGGGTTTAGGATAAGATACAAACCCATTTAATACTTTAGGGGCTAAAGCGCTAAACCGAAATGTAGGGACCAAGACTGAAAATTATGAAGTTGTAGTCCAAGGGTCAAACTTGTAAATCTCAAATAAGTTAAGGACCACTTTTGCCAATTGTGAAATTCCAAGGACTAAACATGATCATTTTAAAAATCCAGGGATCAAAACTGTAATTTCTCAAAACTTTTGGAACTTTTCACCAAAGGACTAATTATGACAACTTGTGATTTCAAAAGGACCTTTGGTGACTTTTCTTTTAAAATACGTGCTCGGGGACTATTTCATCAATTCTTGAAAGTCGGGGACCAAAGCGCCAATTATGCAAACTTTGTTCGTTTTCATTTGTTTTCAATAATTTTGCATCCGAAACATATAAAACACAATTTTGAGATATTTTCAATATTTTGATGCATTTCGAGTGTTTTTAGATGTTTCTGACTCAGATTTGACCAAAAATGATGAGTGAATAAGCACTCATCAAATCCCCACACTAAACCATTGCTAGTCCCTAGCAATCTTTTGAAAAACTTAATGGATTTGAACCTCTTTACCAAAAGCCATTACTACGGAGTAGCCAAATGTTTGATTCAAGTAAGAACTATGGTACACGATAACCATATGATTTTGAGCAAACCACCGACTTTCAACGGTTTTGATTTGTCTTTACCGAAGCCGTTTGCTTCGGACTAGCCAACTCTTAGATAAAATATCTTTGGTGAGTCGATTACCAATTATGGTTTTCAAGCTGCCTTTACCACAAGCCATAAACTTGCGGGCTAGCCAACTCTTCACTAATTAAAGATATGGTGAGTGAACACCATACAATTTTGGGCAAATTGCAAGCCGTCAACGGATTTGAGATATCTTTACCAAGAGCCGTTTGCTCTGGATTAGCCAATCCTTTTGTTTATTAGACATGGCGGATGATAACCATAAGATGAGTAAGTGTAGAACACTTAATCCAAAAATATTTTTGGCCAAAACGGGAATTGGCGGTATAATTATATGATAAAATTCGTGAGAATTCCCCCACACTAGAAATGAATATTGCCCTCAATATTCAAAGTACCGCAGTTATGCGAAACCGAGAACGTAAAGGGAAATACTACGGCCATTATTTGGAATTTTTTTTTGAGAAAACTTTATATACAACGGTAGGCAACTCCCCACACTAGGGTGGTAGAAAGTAGAAAAAAGTCGAAATCGGTGAAAACCCATATAGTGTGCTCTTGTTTTTGATTCCCAGTCGCTAGCTTGACTCGATCCCGCATTCATTGGTTCATGGGAAGGTTTGCAGATCCGGGACAACCAAGGATGGTATGTCCCTCCAAAATAATGTTTCAATCTATGTCCATTCACCTTGAAGTTTGGTCCGTGGGTTTGAGATAACTCGGCGGTGCCATATGGAAAAACTTTGGCAATGGTGAATGGACCGGTCCAACGGGTCTTAAGTTTCCCGAGAAGATTTTCAATCTAGAATTGAAAAGAAGGACTCGGTCACCGACGTTGAAAAGCGGTTCTTAATCTTTGAGTCATGGATCTTCTTTGTCTTTTCCTTGTAAATCAACGAGTTCTCGTAAGGCTTGATCACGGAGTTCATTTAATTCATTGAGTTGAACTTTCCGTGATCACCCGCGGACTTGAGGTCAAAATTGGCATGCTTCAAGGCCCAATAGGCTTTGTGCTCGAGCTCGATCGGAGATGACACGCCTTTCCGTACACAAGCTTGTAAGGAGTACACCGATGGGTGTTTTGTAAGCGATACGGAAGGCCCAAAGTGCATCTTCAAGTTTGTCCGACCAAGAGGCACGGTTTTCACCTACGGTCCTCTCCAAGATTCTTTTCAAACCACGATTCGAAACTTCCACTTGCCCACTAGTTTGTGGGTGATACGCGTAGAAAGGCGGTGAGTGACACCGTGATTAAGCATGACTTTTGCGAATTGGTCGTTGCAAAGTGCGTACGCGATCACTAATGATGGCACGGGAGTTCAAAGCGGTAAAGAGAGACTTTAGAAACTTCACAACTACTCGGGCGTCGTTAGTGGGGGCGCTCGCTTCCACCCATTTGGACAAATAATCGACCGCCAGTAGTATATACTTGTTCCTCGAGAAGGCGGAACGGACCCATAAAGTCAATGCCCCATCGTCAAAGATCTCGCACACTTGAATGGCATTTTGAGGCATTTCATTTCTTTTAGAGATGTTGCTATAGCGTTGGCAAGAGTCATAGATTTGGCGAGGTCATGGGCATCTTTGTAAATCGTGGGCCAATAGAAACCGGAATCAAACACCTTTTAGCGGTGTAGTTCGGCCATGATGTCCCCGTGGGTCCATTATGACAAGCCTTGAGAATTTCATCGCTTCTTGGCCGTGAACACACCGTCGGATGACTTGATCCGCACAAACCTTAAACAAGTAGGGTCGTCCGAAATAATGCTTAACATCTTTGAAAAATTGTTCTTTTGTTGGGGCGACATCCCTTTCACAACAAAGTTACCCGCATGATAGTTTGCAAAGTCGGCAAACCATGGGGTACTCGAATTTTCTTGATGAGATACCACATTTATAAGTCTCGAGAGGAAACGTTTCATTTATTTCCTTTTTCTCGAGCACACCTTGATGTGGATTTTCAAGACGAGAGAGATGATCAGCCGCTAGGTTCTCCGCTCCTTTTTTATCACGGATAATGATATCAAATTCTTGTAGGAGGAGAACCCATCGGAGCAATCTCGGCTTTGTATCTTGCTTAGCAAAGAGATATTTGAGGTCGGTGATCCGTATACACTATGCTTTTGGAAAAGATCGGGTATGGCGAAACTCTCGAAAGCATACACTCTGACTAGTAATTCTTTCTCCGTCGTAGTGTAGTGTGCTTGAGCTTGGTCAAAGTTTTGCTAGCATAATGTATAGGCTGGAAATGTTTTGATTTTCGTTGCCCAAAACGGCACCTATGGCGAAATCACTTGCATCGCACATAAGCTCAAATGGTAATTCCCAATCGGGGCAACTAGAATTGGTGCTTGGTGAGCTTCTTCTTAAGAGTTTGAAAAGCTTCAACGCACTCACTAGAGAAGGCGAAAGGAGTGTCTTTTCAAGAAGTCGGGTCATAGGCGGGATATTTTGAAAAGTCTTGAATGAAACGACGATAAAATCCGGCATGACCAAGGAAACTTCTAACTCCTTTGACGGTTGTGGGAGGAGGTAATTTTGAAATGACATCGACTTTAGCTTTGTCAACCTCAATCCCGCTCTTAGAAATCTTATGGCCAAGGACAATTCCTTCCTTAACCATAAAGTGACATTTCTCCCAATTTAGACAAAGATTCGTGTTTTGACAACGTTCAAGCATTGTTAGGAATTAGAAATTCCGGTATTAAAGAGTCGGTCACCTCAGTATATGTAATCGTTAAGCTCGTAGTCGTAGTTCTTTTAAGTTAAGTAGTAATTTAGTTAAGTAACACCGTGGAGGAGGACAGACGGGTCTTTACCATTGTATGCACGATCCATGACCCAAAGTGTGGCGAGTTATGTAAGACTATAAATACTCTCTACCTTCCAAGGTAGAGTTGGAGCTCATAATAATATCTTTCACTTTCTCTCACTAAGTTCCTAAACCTCTAACTTTCTCTCTAGAATTCCATCTATATGCTACTTTGTGTTATGGTTTGATGTGTATGTGAAAAGTTATATCTTACAATTGGTATCAAGAGCCATGGTTAGATCATATCTTGCACATCTTTGGATTTATAGTGGTTTTAGGTGGTTTTGAGTTTGAAAAAGTTTAGTGGTTTTGCATCATTTGGTTGATTTCTTGTGTTAAAGTTTGAATTTTGTTAGTACTTTCATGTTTAGAATCATCACAAGTGTTTAGGTTTTCATTTGGTTAGCTTGAATCATCTTGGTTGGGTTGTTTTGGATTGAAAAGTGATGTTTATATGGTTTTTCTTGCTAGCGACTTAGCTCACGGTTTATTTTCTTCATAGCGACTTGCTTCACAAAATTGTAGCGAGTTACGGTTTTAAACCTAGCGAGTTAGATCTAGCGAGTTAAAGTACAAGTAGTGGACTCTCCACTACTGAGTAGCGACAGTGGTAGCGACTTGGTGCATGCGAGTTGCTCTTTAGCGACTTGTATTTCTAGCGACTTGTGTGGCAATTCTTGCCAAAATTTTGCTAGCGACTTGAGGGTTAGCGAGTTACTACTTAGCGACTTGCTTTGTGTCTAGCGACTTGGGACTCTAGCGACTTAGTGGTGTAGCGAATTAGTTGTTAGCGACTTGGTTCAAGAATTCGTAGCGACTTGGTTGATTTTTCCGTCAAAACTTCAAGCGGCCATAACTTTTGAACCGTAACTCCGTTTCAGCGTTCTACCCATCAAAGCGACCGTGAGCGAGGAGAATGGCACGCCGAATAAACTAAAGTTTATTCGGGTCAATCTTGAGGTCTAAATCCGCTCGAACAGAAGTTATTGAGGTTTTAAGTTTTAGACCTAAATTTCTCGGGAAAAGCGGGCATAAACCAATCCGAATCACAACCAAACAACATCTCGCTAATCCTACGAACAATCATAAGTCCTAACACACAATTGTCTATCATTGTCCATCGATCCATGTCATCTTAACGGTTTAGTCTTGATTTTAGTAAAATCCATGAAGATTCTATTTCTCGGTTTAAATCATAGACTTGTAAAATCCGTGCATTCTACCACATCATGTCTTACTCTCTCGGTGATTTGAAGTGCTTAAATTGTATGATCTTGTGGATAATAATGATAATGGATGCTACACGAGCGATTAAAGATGTTTGAATTAAACAATGAGGATGTGAGATCTTCATGTTACGAGTACAATGAGAATGTACAATGAGAATGCCATGCAAATGGAATGCGACATTGAGCCATATCAACTACTTCATCGCACCTCATACGGTTGTTATCCATAGTTGGGGATCGAACATGTAGTGCTCTTTTCATGGGACTTACCTACATTGACAAGAAGCTTCTTTGTTGAACTTAGAGCATTTAAAGCGCAACTTACCAATGAAGAGGTTCAAAAGGATGGTTCGGTCAGACTCTTCAAGTAATCTACAAACAATTTGACCATTCATCGGTGGGAATATTTGATTACAATCAACACTTGTTGGAATTTCCTTCAAAAACATCTTGGAATGGAAATTGAGAATTCATTGAGACATTTATCCAACTCATGGATAATATGAAAAGTTCATTGAAGAATCGCACAAAAGAATGAAGGCGTGAATGAGTGTCGGTGCGGTTGAAAGATTGTTGTGATAAGTTGGGTAATGTATCGGTGAAGAATCGGGTGGTCTTGAATGCGAGAATGTTAGAAAACAAATAATGATGAGTCGGACAATGCTAAAATAGAATCTTCATGCTCATGTCCACAAGAGAGAGGTGCACGGTCACAACCCGTGCAAGCTAATGCAAAGGAAGCTACATGGAAGCTTGGATGTACCCAAGATAGAGATGCACCGCCACAACTTGTGCACGTTAATGCGAGAGGAAACTTGCATGAAAGTTTCTGCGGTACCTAGGTATGCATCTTCTTCTCAAAATGATGATTATGGATTGCATGAGTACACTACATTTGTGCACGATGATTCCTTGACCCTTGAACTCAATACCTATAAGGATCAAGTTGCCATATCTGAACAACGTGCTAAGTTTGAACTTACCACTCGTGAGCGGAGATGGATATCCAAATGCGTACAATTATTAGAAAAAGTAATTTTAGAAGAAGTATTAAAACAAGAGTTAAACTCCTTACAAGAAAAGCTTTCCAAAGCGCTAAGCAAAACACGAACTTCAAGAAAATGTTAAAATGCTTAAGCAAGAATTCAAGGCTAAGGAATCAAAACTTTTGAATGATTTTCCAATCTAAAAACTTTGAAAAACAAGCTTGAAAATAAGTTATGCGTACAAGGAATACCATTCAAGCGCTCACATGATCACTAAGCATCGAGTCTTAGCGATAAGCATAGCATTCCCTTGTTGAGGAACCAAATCAGAGGTAATTAAAAGGCTAGAAATGCTCATAAGGTGCTTTATGATGGTAATGAAATCCTTAAGCCTGGCGAAACCTAGTTGCGTTGAGTGCCTTGAGGAAGATAAGAAATCGATGAAGTCACTAGGGAGAAAATGAATAAGAAGTTAGAAGATCACGAGTGTAAAAGAATAACATAACGATCAAACCCCATAATTACACTAAAGAAAATTGGATCTCCTTGAACAAGTTTAAGCCTCGAGACTCTATTAACCCCACGAACAAGTGTTACGGAAAAGGATATGGAAATGCAAAAAGTGAAAATCTTGTTGAAAAGAATCCCCTTGTAGGAAGCGCCTAAATCAACTGTGTATCCTCCTAATACACCAATGCACTTAGTTCCTAGATCTCTTGCCACTAAAAGCAAGACCTTAATCGATGAATATGTTATCTTTCAACTATTTGTTGATTTTGAGAAAACTTGTGAAAAGGATCACACCCACGGTATAAGCGAAGGGAAAGGGTTTGAGCAAACTAAAGAATGCTATTTAAGCGAGGTCATGCCTTTCTTTAAACAACTAAAAGATCAATTTGAGAGTCTTAAAAGGGGCGATTCGATATTAAAGAAATGGAAAAGGTATTTGATGCAATGATTGTTGAGGTTAGTGACTATGAGAGAATTAAAATATAGTGAGATTGAAAGGAAGAACTTGCATACTTTGAATGAGAATCGATTTACGAATGTATTGCTCAAGATGTGTTTTCAATTGCTACAAATTGTTCCATTAATGCTTCTCAATTTCATGAATTATCTGTTGCTCGAAAGTCTCCCATGATCGTGTCATTGAGCTTGAAACAACAAATTCAAAATTGCATGAGAAAATAGAACAGGATGATCATGATAACTTGGTCAAACATTATTCTAAATTAGAAGTTGAACATCTTGCTTTGCAATTAAAACATCAACATCTCAAAGAAAATGTTAAAACCTCAAATATCAAGACATCCTCGATGCTCCGAGTTTGATGCGGTTTTGAAATTAGCAAGCGTGATGAACAAATTCGAGCTCATTATAACACGATCAAAAGATTGAAAGCCCAAATTTCTGGCGAAAGGTGAAAAGAAGGATGTGTTGGTTCCCATATGCCTCCACCTTTAGATTCTCGAATTTCCAACTTCAAAACATAATTGATAACTTGCAAAAGGAAAATGATTGTTTTAAAATTTGAAATTTCAAAGGTTAATGATCAAAACAAAGAGTTATGTGATTCATTTAAAGTTAATCATGATAAACAAATTGAAAAGATAACTTCTTTACTTAACGATATTGAGAATCAAGCGTGAGGTGAAAGGAAAGTTGCCAATCCCAAATTGCAAATACTACATTCCTAAGGTTTACGCTTGTGATAAATATGCTATCGATATGTTATATATTCCCCGCCCATTAGGAATAATGAACTTGCACATAAAGCATATCTCTCATACCTTAAGGAAAGTTTGAAGGGTCTCCGTGAGATTGTTGAAGATGAAAGATTAGAAAAACCTTTTGATAGTACTATAGCCTATGCTGCATGGATGCCAAACGATCTCGGGAACTCTTAGAGTATGTAATTGTCACAAGTCCGAAATCTAGCAATAGGCGAGATAGAATAGTTGTGCCTTGTTCTATGCCTAAAGCCAAGCATGTGACCCTTGATATGCCTTGTTCCATGTCAAAATTCAAGCAAGCAACCTTTGATGTGCCTCCTAGAACTTGGATCCCACACTTCTAGACAAGAAATGCAGAAAGTAGTGAAGCCATGTAATGTTCCCATCGTTACTTCTACAGATGTTAAGATTGACACTAAAGTTAGCGGGTCAAAACCTAGAAGCAATGCAAAGAAGGATAGGATTACGCAAACTAAAAGTGTTCATGATAAGGAAGTGAAAGAACACCATAGGGACAAGAAGTTTGATTTGAACAAAAGAATCGTGTTAGTTCTAGTATTAGCTCTAAGCTTCTTGAAATTAATTCGAGGCCTCATCTTGTCTGCAAAACATGTAAAAATGTTTATTTTACGGTAATCATGATAAATGTGATGTGTTATTTACGAGATCTAAGAATCATACCCCGTTAAGAAAGTTTGGAAAGCAAAGCAGTTAAGCAATCACGAAACCTACGGGAAGGTTTTTACCAATGTAGGATTTCGGTGGAAGCAACACTGGTCGAATGTTCACGAATGGCAAACCTTGCTCTTTAACTAGATCCACTATGCCGAGAATAGTGCTGTTAAGGTTTGGAAGCCAGCGGTAGAATAATCCCATTAAGCACAAAATGTCATTTGACTAAGTCGATGCCTCTACTAGTTCGACTCCTAGGGATAATGCCATTGCATCTAGGGTTTCTGTGATTCAAAGACTGTTTGTGCTAACCAAAAGGAACCCATCGACACGTGGGGATCCAATGTTTCCAATTCTCTGTCTTCGTCATTGTCCAAAGCGGTCGTACAAATCGTCCCTTGGTATTTGGATTGGCGGCTCTAAACATATATTGGGCTCTTAACAATGGCGTCTGTTCAAATCGATTCGGGCCTCGTACTTCATCATTATGGCGTCTGCAGATAACACTTGAGGCCCGTTCCTCAAAGAAAAGAAAGGTGTGCGCTTGATGCGCTTTATCTTCTTAAGAGAAATCTTCATGTTTATGACCATTCTCATCGACATTCTTCATCAACATGCTTCATGCTTTTTCCATGCGCTTGGTCATCAAGTGAACCGGACTCGATAATTACTCTTATTCCTCTTGCTCAATATAATGAAGATGGCGACATCATGTGCTAATTTTGCGGGGAGAAGTGTGAATATAATACATTTGGATGATAATCACTTGGTTAATCAAGAATGGCATCTCTGTATGCAATTCTTGAGGGGAGAAAAGTGTGAATTTTTGCATGGTTGGTGATATTTGAGAATATATGGTCAAACGGCTCCTAACCCATGTAAGAACCGAGATTCTTCTTATCGGATCATCTTCACATGTAGTTTCTTCTAAGAGCCGTTGGTTGACATCTTCACACGGTGATATGATTAAATGACAAAGTGCTTCTAGTTCTTTGGTGATTTCTTTGATGAACATCTTTCTGTTCTTGTTTGATTGGGAGGATTTTAATTAAGGGATTTGCTATTTACAAGTTAACAGGAATGCCTTTGGTGTGAAGAAGATGTTAGCTGTCTATTTCCCCATTCGGATAATCTTGAAGAAGGTCGAGTCTGATCTAATCTACATTTGAAAGCTACATGATTAGAAGACTAAAGGCAATTGCATTTGATGATCTAAAGACTTCTTCTTAATCCGGTGAGAAGAACACTTGAAAATCTTCGTCGGTTTAGGGAGAGCACTAATTGGGGAGATTGAAAAGCCAAAATTTAATCCCCAATTAGACTTGCTCGATTCTTTAGCAATGATTCATTGCTTGATTTTGATGACACTCCTCCAACGCCTAATGCTTCAATTACTAAGGATAATTGGGATTCATTGTTTGGGATTCATTGTTTTCAAAGATATGTTTGATGAGTACTTCCAACCTCTAACGAATGTTGATCATCCGACACAAGCTCATGCTCGGTTTCTATTGACTCATTGGTTCACCATCTAAGAAGTACTTCTTGGAATTCTCAAGAAACCTTATCTCCGGTTACTTCACAAGGCGTTGTTAATGACTATCATTGCGGTTGCACTCATGAATAGTGATCCGCTCTTTGGTACTCCTTTGCCAAATCTTCACGGATCATTGTTTCATTTTCTTCTCCAAATGTGCACTCGTAAATCAACCACATGAACATTAAGGAAAATGACTTCCTCATCCGCTTAAAAACATTATTGGTAAATCTTCGGATCGGTTTCTACATGTATACCGTAAGGAAGAATGCATTGATGTTGAGGAATCATTTGCTCGGTTCGATCGGTGGGTCAATGTACATCCGATTGTATGTTTATTCACGTGTTGGACATTTGACACAAGTTGATTACTTGAAGTTACTCATTTATAACTTATTTGAGGTTGAAGTTGGCGTTCACAAAGGCGTGTTCTTATTTGATAACTTGCTCGGGCTTAAGTATTTGAGTTGAAGACTTGGGTTATCTAGTTACCGGCGATCGAGGTGGATGATTGAAGACACGGTTAACTATCACTATTAGGAGTTACTTTGTTTTACTCGATGTCACACGCATATGACGGTGTGGATAATCGCAAGAGGTGTTAATGTCTCATACTTTGTTTGAGTAGTGAGTACTTAGAGATTTGCTTGAAGCATAGATTCTCGACACCGTTCTTCCATCTTTAAGTGCAAGCTTAAGACACAAATGCGGGAATTCGACTTGGTTTCAAGTTTGGTATATCGGGTTTTCTTCAACGATGGTCACTTCAAATTGTCTACATATGGGTTGATAAAGATAGTCGAGAGAGTTTATGTAGCAGATTGATTCTCACGAGATTCACTTGGGCTATTTGAGTTCTTCTCACAAGATTTCAAGTTTATGGATATATTATGTTTCTTGATTACGAGGTATCAAAACTATTTGGGGAAGGATATATTATTCCAACTATTTGGGGAAGTGGTCTCGGAGACCTTTGGTTTTGTTACTTGATGTTCGGTTGGAAGAAATGTGAGAAGAATATTTGGAGCGTGAGATGATCACGCCTATCGACATCTTATATACGGTTTATGATAAAGTGCTTCGGTTATATGCACAACATGTTCACTTGATCGAGCTAATTCGATTATTTGAGTTGACATCCACAGAGATGATTAGTGACTCAACATGTTACGTGGATGTCATCGTCTCTACTCTTGTTGGGTACATGTGTACATTATGTCTTGATTGGTTATATGTTATATAAGCGGAATGCACTTGGTAAAATGAAGATGTTGATATATTGTTCCCCAACTAGACAATGGTCAATCTCGAAGAGTAAGGTGTACATCGGGGATGCACAACGAGTTCATGTGATCGGTCGTGTCAGTTAATCCGGTTTGATAACCACCGAGGCGATCAATGTTTCAACTTGTTACCGGTGTTCTCGTGTTCTTGGTCTTGAGCTTCAATCAATGAGACCGCTTTGTATTCAACTCTACTTCTTAGGAAATGGTCTTTATTCGATGTTTGTCGGTTTGGGGAAGCTACCAAAGATTCAAATTGAGAAGGCTCATGTTCGAGACGATTTTCTTAGAAGCCTCGGATGCTTTGGTGGCGAAAGTTTAAGAGATGTTGATTCCTTTCTTCTACAACGTCTTTGAGCGATATCTTTATCTCGGTACTCATTTCATCATTCTCTTAAACTAATTTATCTCTTGTAAATATTTATTCGAAAAACAAAATACAAAATTATAAAACCTTCAAAAATCAAATAGAAAAATATAAAACTTTCAAAATCCATAAAAATTTGAAAAATTGAAAAATCTTCAAAAATATTGTCATTTTGTCATGTTTCTCTCGATTCGATAATATCTACGGTCTTGATGTTGTCATTCAAAGAATGACACGGGACTTTAGATGTTGTTCGAATTCTTAAAAAATAAAAAAAAAAAAAAAAAAAAAAAAAAAAATCAAAAATATATTTTGGGAGAAAGAGAAAAATGGTTTATTGTCATTTCGAGCAATAACCGGTTTTTAAAGAAAAACGAGCCATGTTTTAACATGTTTTCAAATTCCATGCTCGATTCTATAAACATTTATCTGCTTGAAAACTAAATGCTTTGAAAAATAACTCGATCTCTATTTTGATAATCATCGGACTTATTTGTCAAAATCTCTATCTCTCAATCAACAACCTATGTCATTGATTGAGGGAGAATGATTTCAATTAAATTAAAAAGTTATTTGGCATTAAATTGTTTTCAAAAGATATACATGCATGTTTTATCAATGGAGTTTAAAGTCTTAAAATCCGATCCTTATCGGTTCAAACGCTTTCACAATCAAGTCACAATTCTCCTTAAAAGCTTTCAAAATCAATTTAAATCTATACGAGATCACAAATCTCAAATGATTTGATAATTGTGATCGGGGAGAATGTGTGATTTAAATTGGATTTAAAGCGATAATTCGGTAAATGGTTTTATAAGAATGTACATCTTGTCCTTCCACATGTGACAAACGATTTCAAATTTTCAATGCACATGTTGAGGGAGCATCTATCTTAAACCTTTGATTTGAAGCGTGATCATTCATCCCAATGTGCGGGTTCCTCTAGTATGTGCAAAACTCTTTTCAAACCTCGAGGCACATATTGAGGGGAGCAAATTTATGGAAACCTCATCCTTCCGAAATGCTATATCTACTTGATTTGTTGAGGAAGTGATGTTGATATCTTTAGAAAATGGTAATCAAAGAAGTTAATTCTTTCTCTTGCCTCCGTGTGCAAAACATTTTCAAATACTTGATGCACATGTTGAGGGAGTTCTCGTTCTAAAATATCAAAAACAATTCGGTACAAAATGCTTTGATAATATATCACAAGTATCGAATTGATTTTCAAATGGTTTTCAATTGGATCCAATGGCGGATGAACAATACCAAATTGACCGACCAACTTTACTTTATATGCGGTGATATAAGGATGATAAGGTTAGGTATTGGTTCCCATGATCCGCCGAGCCGGAGGGATCTACCGAGGACAATCCACTAGTTAGTGTAGAAGTCCTTAGGTATGATGATAAAAGGAGAAAAATGAGATATGGGAAGAGTGCGGACTAAGGCGAGCTAGTCTTGGAATAAACCCAACAAGGTTCTAGCTATGAAGTCTCGGTAAGCTTGAAGGGTTGAAGAATTAAAAAGAATTGAATGAGAAAAGGGTGAAAACAAATAGCCTCCATTTATTCAACCTTAGGCGAAACCGGGTTCAATTCATATGCTCTTGATGGTAACATCGGTATTGAAGACAAGGCGTCATGGACCCGGTGGGCATGCTTGCACTTCAACTTTCCAAACCACTCAAGTTCCTCTTAAAGGACTTGTTTCATTCTCACGGGAACCGACATTATCTATCGACTTTCTCTTAGAGATGGTTGATATTGAAGAAGGAGACCCTCTCCTAGTCTCCGACATAGGATCCAAATATGCACAAATTGAGTCTAGAGCCACGAGATCATCAATAAATCTCATTAGGACACTTTCAATGAAGACTCTGTTTCACACAATGTGGAAAGAGATTATATCTTGAGTCCTCGCATTATCCTTGTGGTATTGCGGAACATCGAGTGATGTGTTTACATATTCACAATGAAGATGGAAAGCCTTCGGAGCCAACATCAAACAAGCTCTGGTAGGTGGCATGTGAGATCTATTATATAGATCAACCATGTGACAAGCGAGCAGAAACAATGGGCGATTCAATCTCTTGAATCAATCTGGTTCGAGTTATGGATTGACGGATACCTTTGAAAAACCGGTCTTTGTGCTTAAAAACTCTTTTCTTTAGCACATCGACCGTGTACTCATTTTCAAACCAAAAGGTATTTTATGATTGATAATTGATTTTCAATAAAACCTTCGTTGTATTGCAAAACAATTTCTATTGAGCAATACGATTGTTTTCAAATCTCTTTTCATCAATCGGTGGACTTAAAATTATTTGGTTCACTCACTCCGTGTTGTCTTCTTTGAGATGTTCGGTTTGAGAACGACTAGAACATTGCGAAACCTGTCAAGGAGATTCTTAGGAATCCTACGATCACAGGCGGTACTTGTCTTGATCAGCGGGAACCGTGGGCGTGTACCTCAATTCAACGAAGTGATCAAAGACACTTTCGTGCGATTTATTGCTAGCTTGTTGTATGCGGTACACCCGGCGTTTGCGGTGATCGAATGAAGCGGTCAATCCATAGCCGCATGCTCACTTAACACATTCATCTCAAAAGAAATCATGATTAGTGCATCAATGACTCGATATTTTCACTCCATGCTTACGCTTCTGCTCTGCGCCAATATCATGATTCAACAAAAGCTTCCGCTACTCGATGAGAAGATATCATGATCCGAATGTGAGCATGTCGGTCCCAAAGTCACAACATCACAAAATACCAACACCACAAAGGATGTGTCGAGATTGTTGATAGTGATGATCTCAAAGATGGCTCAAACTTATCATCACGTGGATCGGTAAAGACCTCCACTTGGAATAACCAAACATGCAATGTGAAGAATCAATGACTACGAGCTTAGGAGCAAAGGACTACATCAAGAATGCAAGATCAATTGTTAATGTAATATCTATTTGTATTCAATGTAATTTTGGTACATGATTGAGGTGACCTCCTTAGGGAGATTGTTAGGAATTAGAAATTCCGGTATTAAAAGTCGGTCACCTCAAGTATATGTAATCGTTAAAGCTCGTAGTCGTAGTTCTTTTAAGTTAAGTAGTAATTTAGTTAAGTAACACCGTGGAGGACAGACGGGTCTTTACCAGCTGTATGCACGATCCACGACCCAAAGTGTGGCGAGTTATGTAAGACTATAAATACTCTCTACCTTCCAAGGTAGAGTTGGAGCTCATAATAATATCTTTCACTTTCTCTCACTAAGTTCCCTAAACCTCTAACTTTCTCTCTAGAATTCCATCTATATGCTACTTTGTGTTATGGTTTGATGTGTATGTGAAAAGTTATATCTTAGGTGTTTTCCACATGGAGTGTGGCATCAAGTTAATGCTAGCACCAAGATCGCCAGGCGGAGCATTGAACTATGCCTTGAAAATCACATGGGATGAGAAATTTTCCGGGTCTCTAACTTTTAGGGAAGTTTTTAAGGATAACACCGAACAATTCTCGTTCAAAGAAGTTTTAGCCATTTCGAAATCTTTTCTTTGTTATTCAACAAATTTTTGATTGTTGGACCGAACTTTGGCATTAGAAGAAGGCGTCCATGAAACTAATCTCAAGTGCAAATCTTAAAAGATTTGGATAAGCTTCTCCATTTGTTGACTAGTTTTATCACGGAGTTTTTGGTCATTAAGCCTTGAAGGATAAGGAAGTGAAGGCTTAGGAATGGTCATCGGAACAACGGGTTCCGGAATTGGAGGTAAGACCACCGGAGATTGGACTTGTGCGGTACTTCGTGGGCTTGAGTTATGCACCTTGTCCTTTGATACCTCGGTTTCTCGTTCCACATCCCTCACCGGAGAAGGATTAGGCATCGAGGGTCCCTCATAAGATTTACCACTTCGGGTGGCAATAGCATTCAATTCACCTTTTGGGTTGGGAATGGTATTACTTGGAAGAGCACCCGAAGTTGAAGCTTGATTCTTTTGACTCATGAGACTAGCAATCATGCTTTCAATCTTGCTATGAGATTGATTAATTTTGTTACTAGTAGCTCTAAGCTCGGAAGTGAAATCATTCTTCAAAGTGGTAATTTGATTTTGCATGGACACCATCTTAGCTTCATTGCTTTTGATGTAATTAGCAATGTCAATGGAAGCTTGAGGAGGCTGGGCATGCACATTTTGTTGAGGAGCTTGGAATCGGTTTTGATTGAAATTTCCTTGATTTTGATTTTGAAAATTCCGATTCTGACTCTGATTTTGATTGAACTGATTATTTCTATTTTGCACATTTTGATTGTTCTGATTTTGATTAAACCGGGTGGTCCAAGGAAATTGTTAGAGCGATAGTGAGAAGGTTCGGTCCCCTTGCGGTTGGTAGGAATTACCTCCCGTATGTAGGAACCGAAGCGGCATAAACGCTCTCTTGAGTGAAGCCACCGGAGGTGGACACTCAAAATAAGGTGTGGACCACCACAAGTTTCACAACTCTTGTTTACGACATTCACTTGTTGATTGTTATTATTTTGACTCATTTAAATCGGAGTGGATATTTCTTCAATCTTTTGGTTAGAGTCGTGTATTCGAAGATGGAAGGGTGGTAGATCTCCTTGACTCACTCCTCTCGGTGAGGAATCCCAATAATTGTGGTGGGCGGTCATGTTTTCAATGAGATCGTAGCACTCTTGGTCGCCTTTTCATAAAGGTACCACCGGCAGAGACATTGATTGTGTCACGATGTCTCAATGTTAACCCGTTATAGAACGATCTATTTGGGTGACAAGCAACATATTGTGGTTCGGACATCGATCAATCGAAGCTTATAGCGTTCCCATGCCTCAAATAAGGACTCATCGGGATCTGCCGAAAATTCGATTTCATTCCGTAGTTTCGTCACCATCGACGGTGGAAAGTATTTCGCCAAGAATTTGGAGATCATTTCATCGAAACTATGGATTGAGTTCTTGGGAAGACGATCAAACCACGCGGTGGCATGAAGTGTCAAGGAATATGGAAAGAGGTATAAGCGAAGGGCGTCATCGGTGACCCCATTTTGCTTCATACTTTGGGTGACGGTGAGAAATTTGTCGAGATGCTTGTTGGCATCGTCACCCGGTGATCCGTGAAATTGGCAAAAACTTTGGACTTGTTGAATCATGTGATGCTTAAGTCCAAAATCCGTGGCCTCGATGTTGACCGGGCAATTGGACCACCGTCCATCCATCGTGGGTTGGCAAAGCTCCTCCATCGTTCGAGATCGGGAGCTTGATTTTGTGGACCAGGTTGTTGGACTTGAGGTCCGTTCCCTAGGTTATGTGTCATTGTGATTTGTTCGTGATGCGTATCTAAGAATACGTTTGCTTGGTTCTGTTACGTCTCACGAGCTTGAGCGAAAGCATGCACTTCAAAACAACACTTTCAATTAAAACAAGACCGAGGCAAAACAACGTTGAACTTAAACTAATAATCCCACGTGAAATGATCACTTCTATAAGTAAACGCACAAAAAGCGGAGAGACTTTGTAGGTCGCTGAAGCTTATTAAAACCCGTCTCTTTTCACCGCAATTTAATGTCGAGGCCGTCCTTATACCCTCACACAGTTTGTTAAACCGATAAAGTAAACCAAAACACGAGCGACACAAAGGCAAGTTTTAAATCTTTAGTTCGGAACTTATAATGATAACACCTCGAGTTGAGAATGTTATTTTGATTGTGTCTTCTATTTATTTAAAACAACAAGGAAAATCTTTTGTATTTTTAATCTTTTACATATATATACAAAGAAAAGAAAATATTTTTGTATTTTTGTATTTTTATAAGAACAATAACTTCACGAGGAAGGTTCTTCAAGTCAATAATCATAAAAACTTCACGATATTGTCGCAACACACCTCCCGGCAATGCGCCAAAATTTGATTCGTTGTGAAGTGAGTGGTGAAAAAACACAATATCAACGTATATCAAAATAACCGTAAAATTCGACAAATCAACCTTTTAGGAAAAGGGTTAACGTGCAAAACCTTACGGGTGTGATAAAAGTGATACCGGAAAAGTGATTTCCCGGGTCGTGTCCCAACGAGGTGTGAATGGAAGGATTCGTTGAGTTTCGTGATTTGAACTTGAATTGGTTTTAATGATTTGGATTTGATTTGAATTACGTAGTCTACAAATTAATTAAAGGGAAGGTAATTAAGGCAAGGGAACCCTAATAAACTAAAAATAAACTATCACTAAGCCTAAGGAATGATAAAACGAAGCTACACTAAGTCCTAGGGTGCAAAAACGTAAAAACCGAGAAACAACCCGAGCCATAAACGTAAAAGTTTTGCAATTTAAGGGCTACGGGTGTGAAATCAATTTTCCTACGTTCTATATGACTAAAAATAATTTTAGAAAAAGACCGGGTATTTTTTTGACTTTTAAATTAATTTCTATGAATTAAAAACTATTTTACTCTAATTAAATGATTAAAAATATTAAACTAATTTTGAAAAATATGAAAAATTCACTAAAAGTACTTTAAATGCTACTGGTCCTAAAAAAAATATAAAAATGTAGTACTGCTTAAGAAAATAATCGCTAAAAAGCCAAATAAGCTACCCAACTAAAAGCGAGAAATGTATATAAGAGATTTGAAGTTGTAAATGTGACAAGAAAAGACCCAAGGCTTTGGTATCCGTGTACACTATCACTCTCTAAGGTGGGAGGTCTCGTGTTCGAGCACGCCTCCACCCTTTTGCAAAACATTTTTTTTTATTTTCTTTTGAAGTTTGAAGATACAACTAAACCCAAGAACTTTTGTGAAAACTATGTTTTAAAACCGATTGCAATAATTTGTTTGATGACTTATTGGCGTCTGTTTTAGACGATGTAAACCAACACCCTTTAGGTAGTTTTAAGGACTACTTAAGTTGCATACGTACCACATAAACTAAGACAAGCACTTTTGTAAAAGAAAACTCTTAGAAAATACTTTTGAAAAAGTCAGATGAACGACTAAATGTTCCTGATTTGGACAAAGGCTCACCCCAAACACCCTTTAAGCGACTAAAGTGAACTATCAACGGCTATCAAGATTGGACTTAAGCTATCAAGTAATCTGCACATCTAAAGTAGACCAAGGGGGCGTCTAGAGAAGCTTCTAAAACTGGAATAAGCCATAGGGAGATAGCAGTTGGCTTTTCAAACTTATCAAGGGGAGTCCTACGCTAAAACAAGGGAAATGGAATAAGCAACAAAAAACAAAAAACTACCATTGAGCACTAGAGGTTTAAAATGGATCTAATTTAATCTAAGTAAACTAAATGATGACCAATAAGCTGAAGGAATTAACTGATATAAAAAAAAACAGCAATAAGCAGTTTAGTACAAACTATGCTAAATGAGATCTATGGCTAAATTGACAAATAAGCTAGGCTAAAAGCATTAAATAAGTACTAATGGATTAATGGTAAGCTGAGCTAACCTAAAGGACTTGTAAAAAAAACTAAGGCACCTAAAATAAGCTAATGGGTAAGCTAAAGAAAGAAGGACAAAAGTGACTGCTTTGTCGATGAGCTGAGGCTCACAAACAAACCTAGCGTGAATGTTTAGAGCTTATTTTAAGCTAGGAAATGAGCTTCCAAAGTGTTGACTTGCTGCAAAAACATGGTTAGCCTAGATGACATTAAAACAAGACTGATTTTGAAACAAGAAAAAGAATGTGACTTATAAATAAGTGTTGACCCTTGATTTGGACTTTCCATTTTTTTTTCGATGCGACTCAAAGCAAAGGTGAAAAGATGGATTTTAACTTCAATGTTGACTATGTTAAAGGTAACTTTCAGACTTGAAACTTAAACTAGAGTGAGTTTGGCACAAAAGGGTTTAAGAAAAACAACTTTTGACAATATTGATCTTCAAATAAGTCATGAAAAGGAGCAATGGATGACAAGTGTTCTTTTCGGTCTTTGAAATGAAAAGAACTTTTCTTTACTAACTAAACTTTGAGCCCACCTGTTAAAACAAATTAGTACTAAGCTATATCATCTAAACATGCAAAATTAAACTTGACACAATAAGTCAAATGGGTTAGAAGTGCATTCTAACCCGTTTGAAGACATAAGCCAAACAACACTATTACGACTTGGCAAGCTTGAAAGCGCTTTTAAAGAAAACTATCTAGACCCCATTTTTTGAGATTATTTTGTTGTTTGAACTTGAAACCTTTAACAACTTTTCAAATAAGATTAGACCATATTCTAACAAATGAACTATAAAACATGAACTTGAAACAAAGAAATTGCTTTTCATTGATTTTAAAATAAATTACAATAGAAATTAAGAACAAAGAAACTGAGATTTAATTAAAACTAGGGGTGCCTTATGTTGGCTACAAGAGTTTCCTATTTATACTAAAAACTACTTGGTCTTCAATCTCTTCACTCTTGTGTGCTTCCTGTGAGAGGGGAAAACAGCAAAATAGCTTCACTTGTGCTTTCTTCAAATTGATCCTAGCCATCCAACAGTTAGGTACCCATGGGATTACATCTGAGCCATTGATTTGTCTTCTTGACATGGATTGCTGAGCTGGTATTTGGGGAAGAGGGGTAATGGATGAGTGAGTGGGTTTGGGAGTTGGGATATACTGGGTAAAAGGGTTGTGGTGAGGTTGAGTGTCTTGGGGTTGGGTGATGTTGGGTAAAAGAGGGTGACTGGTTCTGGGTTAGAGAGAAAGCAGGAGGAGGGAAAAAGGTTTACGGTTCTGTATTCTAGGGCGGGAAAATGGGGAAGGAGAAGAGGGATGGGTTGTTTATACTTTGACCTGGTATGGATTGGGTATTGGGTATTGGGCCTGGCCCAGGTTATTGTTGGGTCTTGGATTGTTATTGGGTTTAGGATAAGATACAAACCCATTTAATACTTTAGGGGCTAAAACTGCTAAACTGAAAATGTAGGGACCAAGACTGAAAATTATGAAGTTGTAGTCCCAGGGTCAAACTTGTAAATCTCAAATAAGTTAAGGACCACTTTTGCCAATTGTGAAATTCCAAGGACTAAACATGATCATTTTAAAATCCAGGATCAAAGCGTAATTTCTCAAAACTTTTGGAACTTTTCACCAAAGGACTAATTATGACAACTTGTGATTTCAAAAGGACCTTTGGTGACTTTTCTTTAAAATACGTGCTCAGGGACTATTTCGTCAATTCTTGAAAGTCGGGGATGAAGCGCCAATTATGCAAACTTTGTTCGTTTTCATTTGTTTTCAATAATTTTGCATCTGAAACATATAAAACACAATTTTGAGATATTTTCAGTATTTTGATGCATTTCGGAGTGTTTTTAGATGTTTTGCAGCTCAGATTTGACCAAAAATGATGAGTGAATAAGCACTCATCAGCACCTTTCACTCATGCCTTCGACACGACCCTTCGGCACCTTTCACTAATGCCTTCAACACTACACTTCTATGGAGGGAGAAAGGAACTATCAACAAGAGGCACTTTAGTGGTCTTGATGATGACGAAGCTTAGCAACTCATGACCTTGCGCTTGCACGTCTTTAAGAGGTTGTGATCTCTCATTTAAAAGGAACCTAGAGAATCACACAAACACAAACTACATAGAAAGATCCTTTTGATTTGAGGGCAGAGAAATTACAACACTAAGAGAGAGTATGTGTAAAAAGGGTATATTACAATGAAGAAATGGCTCACTATTTATAGACAAGATTTTCTATTGTTCCACGGTTCCCACAGACCCTCCCTAAAGGGATCCGACTAGTGGAATCCAAAGGATCCGGCAGCTGGGTCAGCTTAAGTCTAGATTTTAGGTTGCAAACCGGGTTATGAACCATGGTTTATGGCTAATTAATTATGGATACCCAACAAGATGCAATTTATTTAGACATTGGTTCATGGGTATTGGGTCATGGATCATAGATAATACCCATCATGACTTCATGCATAATGTCATGCAATGGGTCATGGGTTATGGATCAAGCTCCATGTGTATGGGTCATGGACTTTGGGTTTTACCCAACAACATTCATTGTACCTAGTCAATGGGTCAAGGACTTAGATTTTTAACCATTACATTACCCATTACAATATATACCAACTATATATGTACATTTCCATATTATGTAAACACTAGTTGTTATACAAATGCATTTCTATAAGATATAAACAATATTACTTGTTTAGTATTTTATATGAAAATGTAAGTGTGTTAGTAAACTATTGGCTGAAACCATTTACGTATTTTATTTGTTTCGTTAAAATTATTTTATGTTTGTTATCGACAAAACATTAGAAGATCGTAAAATATAAATAAATATTTTTATGTATTATTTGTATCAACAAGTATGATGATATGGCATCAAACGTAACCTAGATTAGTACGGCAAGTTTAGTCTTTATTCATGTTTCGTTGGAATCACTCCTAAACCATAATCAAGTGTTAGTAATTAATATGTAATAGTTAGCTTTATTATGGCCTTTATGTTTGTTATTAGCCTTAAGCTTATGTAGAAGGCCCATGAGCTTAGGCCCAAGCCCATAAAAGAAAGGATGGAAACTAGGAGTGTTGCCCTAGCTTTCCTCCTATAAATATTTTGTAAACCCTCATTTGAGGGTTGGTTGTTCAAGTTATTTCTTTCATCACATCTACGCCTAACCGTTTATTATTTCGTGTGTGTGTGTTTGATCTTGTTCAATCGCCTTTATCTCTTTCTATATTACTTGTGTTTGTAAAACTAGTGACCTAACAAATGGTATCAATCGCCTACTAGTTGGGTGAATCGTGTTTGTTTTTGAAGTGGGTTTCGTCCCACGCCTAAAACGCACATTTGATACTTTGGTTCGCTTAAAACTTGTTTTTACACTTTTAATCCAAGATTCTTGTACTTTCAACGCTTTAAGGTGTTAAAATACTTGTTTTTGGCAAAAGTTTCAAACTTTATGCGTGGATAGTTGTTTTGATCGAGTTTTGAACGAGGGTTTCATTCTACGCTTAATCGCTTTTAGAGGCTTTGGTTCATCAAGTTTCACACTTTTGTGTATTTTGGTGTTATTGAAGCTATTTTATCACACAAAACCGGTTTAGAAACACTTTTGGACGTAATCAAAATTTTGAGCATTCCTACGCCGTAGTAAAACCCTAAAACTACGCTGTAAGTGCTTCCTTGGTTTGATCTTCATTTTCCGGTTTATTCCGTGTTTTCTTACTTGGATAAGTCCGAAAATACGTCGACTTTGGATATCTCTTGCACCGTGATAGTGTAAAGATCATTTGGGCAAAACCCTAAAATTACGATAAGATAAGCTTACGCCAGAAATCCCACGCCTAAGATTTTTCCTACGCCTAAGCCTAGTCTTACGATAAGAAAATCCCACGCCTAACTTTCACGCCTAACTTTTGTCTACGCCTAACTTTAGTGCTTTTCCTACTTACGCAGAAGCTAAATCCCACGCCAGAACTTCTCATTGTTACGCCGTAACTTTGGTGTTTTTACGCATAAGTGCTACTTGGTTCTTGTCTTTTCTACGCCTAAGGACACTTCATCAACAAAGGTTCATTCGACTACAAAGATCCATTTTACTACACAAGTTTATCAACATGTCTCAACCACCATACTCTAACTATTTCCTCACACTTATAATCATCAACAACAACAACAATTAACTCCACAACATCAACAATGGAATCAACAACAAGCTATTTATCAACAACAATTTAATCAACAACATAATCCACAAATTGGTGCAATTCCACCACCACAAATGGTTCAAACACCACCAAGCCTTCAAGTTCAACCCTACACAAATGATTTCAATCAACATCCATCAAGGAACACTATGAAGGAACCCACTTGGTTTGCAAAGATGTGTGAAGCTTTAAGCACCAACAATCAATTCATGAGGTCGATCACTGATAGACCTCCAATGCTAACTCTGTGAAACTACGATCAATGGGTGATAAGGTTCTTTAGGTTTTGTGATCCAAGAAGCCACATGGAAAGTTCTTAAAGAAGGTTATCTTGAAGGTCCATTTGAGATGCCCATCGTCATTGTACCCGGAGATCCAACCGCTGCTCCACCAAGAGATGAACAAACGAACATTGCTATCTGTTGCAATTGAATCCTCAAGAACTTCTACACTATGAAGCGATGAACTTGCAATGGAATACATCCTCTTAGGATTACCAAACCCAATTCTTCGTAGTGTTGATGCTCAAAAGACCGCACAAAAATGTGGGATCATATTCGCCTTCTTATGGAAGGATCTCAGACTCAATCGAGGATTTGGAATCCAAAATTTACTTGGCTTATGAACACTTCATGATTGAACCCGAGAGACACTAGAGTCCTATCATCATCGATTTTCGACATCATCAATGATTTGGATAAACACAACATCATCATGCCAAGAATTGCAAGTGAATACTAAGTTCCCGAGTAGTCTTGGTCCCGAATGGGAGAAGTATGTCATTTTTCTCCGCTGCTTAAGAATATGCATCATTCTACTTATGGATTGTTGTACGATTACTTGAAGCCTCATGAAAAGGAAGTTGATCGAAAGGATTCTCCGTGCTCAAATTGCTACACAATCACATCCGGAAAATCAACAACTTGCCTTGTATGCTCAATGTAATTATCCTCTCAACCAAAGAACTCAACCAATCGCTTCAACCACACCTTCACAAAGAACAACCTCAACAAAATCAATTGGTTCCATACAACAACAACAATGCTCAAGCATATGTCGTTGAAGCGATCGAGGAAATCGATCCGCTCAAGCATTGCAACAAGGATTTGTTATGATTGCTAATGCTTTTGGCCGTTACACCAACAAATCCAACAATCGATTCGCTCCTCATCTAACACACGGACTCAAGTGTTGTGAACAATGGACGGTTGAAGTTCGTAATCGTGATTATGGTCGCCGATGGGCGGTGGTCAAGGGTTTAATGTGTGGGTAGGAATAACAACAGAGCTCAAGTGGTGGAACAGGAAATGCTCAAAATCGGTTAAATGGTCTTAGATGCTACAACCGCAATGAGAAGGACACTGGCTAATGCATGCCCAAAGCCGAGGACTAGGGCGTGCTTATTTCAAAGAGGCTTTACTTTTGGCTCTTAAGGATGAAGTCGGTGGATCTCTCACGCATAAAGAACAGAGCTTTATGGCGTATGCGCACTCGATGATGATATGGAGGACTTGGTGCCAATGCAACAAGTTATGTTGATGGCTAATATGCAAGAGTTACACATGAGTGAAACAGCCCAATAGATGACATCGATGGCTTGTCTCGTGCACCGAACAAACCATCATCATATCTCGAACTAATATCTCCGCCAATATTCGAATCCGCACGGCTCGAATGTTCAAAATGAGTCATCTACATCTCATTTCGACGATTTTCAAATAAACCCGTAGTTACATTTGACGATCAAGATGACCTTATGGTTTCCTTGATAATCAAATTGACTCCGTGGTTATACTTGAGGATCTAAATAATGATCATGTTGTGACTCACGCTGAACACGCCGAACCTTTGCCTCATCCGATCTTGTTCTGTTACTTAAAGACCAACAATCCCAAATTGTCGAATGTGTTGCATTAAATCGATCTTAAAAGTAAAATGCATCGCTAACCAAGGATTTTGAATGCTTACAAATGCAACTCAACTTTTCAAAACTCAAGAAAATCAGTGAAAAGGTTTTGAAGCCGCTTTGCAAAATCTCATCAAAACGAAAAATATTTAGAGAACAGATGCGTGATCTAGCCGCTCAAGAATGCTTTGTTGTCTCGAATTAGAACAATCAAACATGAACATAAAAAGCAAATTAACGCCTCACCTTGGAAAATCAAAAGCTAAGGTCGAGTTGTTAACTTGTCAAAACAGCTTCTCCGATACAAAAAGCATTCAACGAATCGGTAGATGACCTTCTTGAAGAAATTATCGGCTTGCAAAACAAACTTAAAGAGTTTAAAACTGTTGTTTACAAACATGGTGAATCAAGAATAACTATTGAAAAGTTTACCTTAAAACCCAATCCAAAAGGATATGGAAAAATCTAGTCGACATAAACCAAAGCTTTCACTAAAAACATTCAAACCAACTCCTCAAGTTTCCAAAGCAGTAATACAAAATTGATAATATTGTTATGAGTGTTGTTGAATATCATCGTCAAGAGGAATTAGATGCGTAAGACGAGAGTCGATCAAAATTAAAAACGTTGTTTACAACAAACCTTTAATTATAAAACGCGGTCACTTTCACACACCAACGGATTCTTCTAACACACCAAGGGTTATCATCAAAACACCGAGTCTTCTAATGTTAATCCCAAAACAGATTATGCACAAACTTATGGTCCTTTACCTTCAATTAGTGAAGTAAACTCAAAACCCGAAAATCGAAATATTCTTAGATATTTTGACATTTTCATGGTCGACCTCAAAATTTTACAACATGAGATAGAATATCGCTCAAATCAAAATTGAACACTTTCAATCGCCTCCGCGAGAACAAAGAGACATTTTTCGAAAAATCTTTACCTAATGTTAAAACTTGAAAAGTTGTGCATTAGCCGGGAACGGATTTTCATAAGGAACTTGAACTATGAAGGTCGTTGAGAAAATGTAAACATCTATTTCTAATACTAAACGAAAAGAAACTTTTGAGAAAAGATGTTGATCGACTCTTGGAAGACCTTATATCAGGCCGATGTCCATAATGTTGTGTTGTTTCATTCTTTGCCATATGCATCCGATTATATCTCTCGCCGATATTGTTGAAAATGTTGTAATCATGAGAACACCGATAATGTGCTTCAGATCGAGTCTTTAAAAGTCGAAAATAAACGATTACTCAACGAAATTTACAATGCCAAACGTCGTCTTCATTGGTGTGAAAAGATATTCACAATCATCAACTTAGTTTTCAAAAGAAAATCGCCGCTTGAGTGCAAAATCTTCGATCCTAAAATTGAGCAACGGATGATCAAAACGTGTCTTTGAAAAGTCAAATTTCTAAATATGAACAAGAACTTGTAAAAGTTAAACAGAATATGGTGTCATATTTGATTTACTCAATAAGACTCGTCATGAAGCATCAAACGAACTTGATCACTATCTTGCTCACACTAGAGAAGTCATGAATTTTGTCGGTAATATTCGCTCGAAAATCAAGATTTGATTCACACTATCTCTAAGTTAAGAGAAATGTTAGGAAAGTATGAACAACTTCCGCCACCGTGATTAAGAGATTAGCACCACCACACTTAGTAATCGTGAACCTAGAATCCCTACCGCCAAATCACAAGTTGCTAACGTGTTTCCCTCATCAAACAGAATAGTTGCGTTTTTCCAAACGTCCGCACTTCACAACCTAGAGCACTCAATCAAGAATAGGAAGTTGCGACCTAAGAAAAGATCAATAAGGAATGCTAAAGTAGAAGAACACCCTAGGACTATGAATAAGACTCATGTTGCTTCCACTATAGATGTTAAGGTCCGCAAATGTAATAGAAATAGTGATGTAACGAATGCTAAACCGTTAAGTACTTTTGATATTCACCGATGCACCTTGTGTTATTTGTCGAAGAGTATGAATTCGATTGTCATGACAAATGTGTTGCTAAAGCTATAATCTCTCATTTACGGAATCCTAAGAATCGAATACCTCTAGGCCCACTAATCATTCTAAGTCTCGTGCTTGGTAGACCGCCTTCTTTAGATTCTAAGGCAAACATTGTTGTCACCGTAGCTCAGCTTTCACCTCCTAAGAATGTAGTACCACCTAGTGCATTCACTAAGACTAAAGCAAAGAGTAGTTATAGATGGCGTAAATGGATATATAACACACTAGGATTTAAATGGATGCCTAAAATTATTAATGTGTGTATGTCTAATATATTCGCTCGAACCCTCTAACATTTCCGGTTCCACATCTACTTCTATTCCATCCGTGTCGTCGTCGTGTGTAATGCAGTGATATGATCATTCTCGATTGTTGATAGCGGATGTTCCCGACACATGACAGCAACCTTAAACTGTTATCAAACTTTATTGCAAAGTTCATTGGCACCGCCGTGTTCGGAACGATCACTGCAGCCTATCATGGGCTACGGAGATTATGTCAATGGGAACATCGAAATCGCAGGTTTACTATGTGGAAGGCCCGGTCACAACTGCTTTCAAGAGGTCAATTTTGTGATGGAGATTTGGAGGTTGCTTTCGTGGAGAAAACTTGTTTCATTCGTGATCTACAAGGAAATGACCTTATGTCCGCTCGCGTAATTCTAGTCTCTACACTATCTCTATGCAAGACATGGTTGCTTCCTCTCCCATCCGCTACTTTCAAAGGCAACATCTACAAAATCCTCGCTATGGCACCGCTGCCTCTCACATCTAAACTTTCAAACCATCACCAACCTTGCTCGACACAAACTAGTGAAGGACTCCCACGATTCCGGTATTCAAAAGATCACCTTTGCTCACCGTGAACAAGGGAAAAGCACTCGTGCTCATTTTCCTTCAAAGGTGGAACACGCCTCAAAGATGTGCTTCATCTTCTTCACATGGATTTGTGTGGCCCAATGCGCGCTGCAAACGATCAATGGCAAACGCTACATCTTAGTAATTGTTGATGACTACTCACGATGGACTTGGGTCTACTTTCTTCAAGCAAAGACCAAGCTCCACAAATGATCATCACCTTCTCACAAAAATATGTGTTCAGCCCGCAACACCGCCGTGATAATCGTAATGCATAAAGGAACCGAATTTGTTAACAAAACCCTTCGTGAATTCTATGAGAAAGTGGGAATTCAAAGATCAAACATCTATTGCACGACACCGAACAAAACGGAGTTGTTGAAAGACTAAACCGAACGTTAGTGGAAGTCGCAAGAACAATGTTAATCAATGCTAAACTTCCAGATCACTTATGGGCGTGTCGATTCATCGCATGCTATACTCAAACCGCTCTATGATCACAAACGCCACAACAAAACACCTTTCGAGCTTGTCCACAACTATAAACCGAATCTCAAACACTTTCATGTATTTGGATCCCTTTGCTATCCGAATAATGATCGTGATGATTTTGGAAAGCTCAAAGCCAAAGTCGATATTGGAGTCTTTATTGATACCGTGACAATTCTAAAGGTTTCGAACTGAATCGTCGAACCAAGGAGGTAATGGAAACGATTCATGCTCATTTTGATGAACTCACGGAAATGGCTTCGAGTATAACAACTTAGAACCCGTCACAACCGCTTAAACTTCCTCAACCCCATCATCACCGAACAAAGCCCCCAACTAACTCACAACAAATGGAAAGGTTATTTGCTCCTCCGCTCGTGACGATATTGATGAACGTGCTCCGTGTGTATCCGCTGCTCACCGCACAACCCGATAATATTCCTATACCGATACACTGCTACAACAACCATCGTTGAAGATGCACCTACACCGCTTGACTCCAACACAACAGCTTGAACACACCGCTTCCAACAATGATGAACCAATTGATGATATTCTCAATGAAGTACCCCACCGCAGATTTTGATCCAAATGCGTTCTTCAACCCGCTTGCTAATGAGATCGCCGCACTGATGTCGCGGAATCTTCAACAAACCATTTGAATCCTCGTAATCGCACAATGTATACCAACATCAACCTCTACACACCGATGGACAAAAGACCATCCTCCGCTAACATTATTGGCAACCCGAATCAACCAACCGTTACGAGACAACGCCTTCACACGATGGTGAACATTGCATTTATGCACTCACCGTCCGCTAACTGAGCCTAAAACATTAAAGACGCAATGACAAAAGACAACCGGATTGAATCCATGCAGAAGAACTCAACCAATTCAAACGCCTTGAAGTATGGAATCGTTGAAAGACCAACAGGGTCTACGCCATTGGTCTAAAATGGATTTGGAAAACAAATTGATGTCAAGGAACGCCATCCCAAACAAGTCACGCCTAGTTGCTAAGGGTTATCGCCGTGAAGAGGAATAGACTTTGAAGAATCTTTTGCTCCGCTGCTCGCCTTGAGGTCGTTCGATATTTCGCGTCATGCTCATATGAATATGACGGTTCATCAAATGGATGTCAAAACGGCGCTTTCAATGGACAACTTAAAGAAACGGTTTATGTCACCAACCCGATGGATTCGTTGATCCCGAGTGCCCGAACCATGTCTACAAACCGAACAAAGCTCTTTATGGTCTCAAACAAGCCCCTGCATGGTACGATAAGCTATCATCTTTCCTCATTGCTAATAATTTCACCAAAGGTTCGGTTGACCCAACTCTTTTATACAATATCACGGGCACATATCTTAATTGTTCAAATTTACGTGGATGACATCATTTTGGGTCTACACATAAAAGTTTTCAATCGCTTTTGCAAAACTAATGAAGAAAAATTTTGAAATGTCCATGATGGGTGAACTTACATTCTTTCTAGGATTGCAAGTTCATCAATCACCCCGTGGTATTTTCTTGAGTCACCCAAATATGCCCTTGAACTGTTAAACAAATTTGGAATGACAACTGTGACACTTATGCCACACCAATGGCTCATACCAAGAAGCTAGATGTCGATTTACATGGGAAATTAGTTGACCCTACCAAATACCAAGTATTATTGGGTCTCTCATGTATCTAACAACCAGCGACTGATATTGTCTTTGCCGCTTATCTATGCTCCCGCTATATCGCGACCAATCGAAACCCACCTCTCGAGGCTAAAAGAATCCTCCGATACATCAAGGGAACCATTAACTTGGGATCCGTATCCAAAGGATTCGGTTTTGAACTAATCGCCAGACGCCGACCACGCAGGATGCTTAGACTCAAGGAAAAGTACTTCAGAGCTCTACAATTTCTTGGTGATAAACCGTGTCTTGGCAATCAAAGAAGCAGGATTGTACATCATCGTCATCAACCAAGCGTAATATGTAGCCATGTCCGCATGTTGTGCTCAAGTCATCCGGATGAGAACACAACTCAAAGACTATGGTTACGATTCGATGTAATCCCGATGTATCGCGACAATCGGAGTGCCATTGCGATCTCGCAACTCGCTCAAGACTCAAATCAAAGCACATCGATCTTCGCTATCATTTCATCAAGGACCACGTGGATGTGGTACCGTTGAATTATACTTTGTGGTACCGAATACCAATTGGCGATCCGCTCACCAAAGCCTTGCCTCCCGCTAGGTTTAATGAGTTGGTCCACCGGATTGGTATGAGGTGTTTGACTCAAGAGGAATTGATGACCTCTTAAAACAAGCTTTAAAACCCGTCAAACACCAAAACATCTTTTGTAAATAAATTTTTCAAAACAAAATACAAAAATATAAAATCGATAAAACAACAAAAATATTCTTCTAATCTATAATCTTTCAACATGGCAAGTACATTTTTCCTTCAACACTTTAATCTTTCAAAATTCAAGATTTTTCCGATCAAGTGTTGAGGGGAGAAAATTTTCACTTAACTGCTTCAAAACATCCGTACTTGCATGTTATCATATCTCGTTGTTTTTTATCAATGGTGGTAAATTTTCGGTTCAATGACACCCTGACTAAAATTAATAACCTTTCATTATTTTCTTAAGTCGAGGGGAGTGTCACAAGTTTCTTTCCTAAAACTTTGTTTGGTAACCAAAATGGAAGTTAAATGGCTTTGTTTGAAAAAGGAAAAGTGGAGGGACCAAAACTGTCAAAATGTTAAAGTTATTTTAAATAAAACACCTCCCACCTAACTTTCACTTCACATTTAATTCTAAACCTAAACACATCTACGCCTAAGAATCATTCGAGCAATCCGTTGTTTTGATCATCACTTTGTAAGTTGTTTTGTGATTAAAACATGTTTTTAAGATAAGGTTTTTAATTTCATGTAAATCCAACGGCTAAAAAGTGTTTTTCAAGTGATTTTGTGTTCTACGCTTAAGCATATGAACACAAAATCAGTGTGTGTATGTTCTTGGTTATATGGATAGTGTCAAAACGTTGTTTATACATCAAGGATACCATTTTAACCATCCAAACCCACCCAGAAACACGTATCAATGATTTTTGAAAATTAGGGTTTATGTGTCGATTTGGGTTTTTCTAAATGTGAAGTGTTTTGGTATAAAAGATTGTTGAGTTATGGTCTTAAGTTGTTGAATTAATGACTTCCATTGTTATTAACCACCCAGAAACACGAATTGGTGAACAATTTGTATTTAGGGTTTAATGTTCATAATATTGGGTAACTTTTGATTCACAACGAGTTAGGTGTTATAACTTGGTATAAAGACTCCCTCAACACTCTTAAACTACCGTAATTAGTCTTGTGCAAATCCCATGGTTAAATTTCATACGCGTAATTCATAACCCTTAGGGTTTTGACCCACGCGTATGACTTTTACGCATAATCTTCCTATGAATGTTCATGCCATAAAATGTTGTTAAAATGATGTTTTGTGTTAATGTTAATGATTTGATGAACTTATTTCGTGATTTGCTACGCTTAAAATTCGTAATCAAGGTCATTTGCATTTCACGATAAGGATTACCCCACGCCGTAGTCAGTTCAGAAGAATAATATGCTTACGCCGTAAGGTTCTACAATGGACCACGCGCGATCCCGTGAAGGATATGCGTAAACAAAGACCTCACGCATAAGGTCTACTCACGAGTAAGCCTTACGCGTAAGGTTTTTATACGCCACGCCGTAAGCTCCACGCATAAGGTCCCTTTTCCCACGCTGTAACATTTTCACGCAGAAGATAGGATCCCACGCGAAGCTTATAACTCACGCCAGATAAAACACTTGCTTACGCATAACTTTGTCATTGCTACGCATAAGCCCGGATTGACCTTCATAATGAATTGTTACGTGTACAAACTTGTTAATAAACTAATCATATCATCACGAATCCAATAATGTCACTAATAAACTTAAACGCTTAATATGTTGTGAAATATAAGTGATAACATAAACTTTAAAACTTAAAGTTAACTAACTCACTAAACATTTCACGAGCATCATTAGACTATTGGACAAACAAGTGACTTAGGACTCAGAATAATCATTAACACTACTCATTCAATAACTAGACAATAAAACCTTCGTTGACTAACATTATGTCTTTCGATATGTTGGTTCTTTTGGCTAATGTTATTTCGTATAAAGATATGGTCGAACAAATGAACGTGGATGCACAAGAAGTTCTTACAATTGTCGATATCTTTCCGTAAGGTTACCCGAGAAAGCTTGGAAAGAACAACCTTAGGGTTGACTTTGACACCCTCACATGCTCGTAATCTTCTTGTCTCATTGCAGTGGATATTCTCGTGAATCATCCCTACCAAAACATGCTCTCACACTCGCCACGCCCGAGGTCTACATTCAACAATTCGGGATTCCATGCAGAGGATCATCGTCAAAATGTCGTGAATGTGACTCTTAATCACAAACAAGTCACTATCACTCCCGATGACTTACGAGTTGTTCTCATCATTCCGCACATCGCCCAACCGACTTCTTTGCCACCCCCATCGAAGAGATCGCCCCGCAATTCTTGATAGATATTGGTTATGATGAAGCTACAGGAATCATTACTAAGCACTCTCACGTGGAGTCAAGAATATTCCTCAACCATGGAGGACACTCTATATTATCATCACCAAACCGCCTCGGTCGCGATAAAGGATATGAGCATCCCAAGCTCATGGAACCGCAGATTTTCCGTCTCGATCAACAAGAAGGACATCATAATTGAAGCATCGCTTGGGAAGACATGATGTCGTTTCGTAAGAAGCTTGGCAACAAAATTCCTATGTCGATACACCAAGTCGTTGATTCAGAGAGCTCTTGGACTTCATCCCGATATCCCTGTGAGAATCAATGACCCAGATAATCATGACATCCAGATCGAGCACATTCTATCCGCGTAATCAAAGAAACGCTACGAAGAAACAGGAGTCGAATTACCCGATCACCTTCTTACAGAGGAAATCAAAAGTCGGAAACGCATAAAAGGTATCGGGTAGCCGTTAAAGAAGGTAAAGTTGGACACCTTGATGAAAAGGCTTCGGGACACCTACCAAGGACCGTAAGAGGCAAGCTGGAAGTGCCACAAGTACAGATAGTCGAGGAATGTTCCAAAGAGGAAACCTATTCCAAAGAGGAAACCTACTCCTAAGAAGAAAGTTCCTCTCGTGAAGCTACTCCTATTCCATCCTCTACACCGAACCTCCAAGAAAGCTTTTGGACGAAAGTTCAAGGAATGTAATCGACGAGGAGATTCATTATTCAAACCGCACAAGATGTCTCGACATTCCAAAACCTCCAAGTCCTCAAGTCGACAAAAGTAAAGGGAAGACTCTCGACTTGAGACATTTGATGAAAGCTCGAAAGTGAAAATGTTGAAGAGCCACCGAAATTGAGTACAAGAAGAAAGTCAAACGACTTAGACATCAACACAAGGTCAAGTGTTTGCAAAAGATCAAATGGGTGGTCCCGAGGATCAAGTGGTGTCGCCCACTCCGAACCATCCCGATGCGTTAATCGACCCGATAAGGATCCGTACCACCACTCTTATGCAACAACAAAAGCTTGTGGAAGATACTATAGTGTATGACTTTGAGAATCCGTAAACCGAGAAGTCCGAGAAAGATAAAGATGATGATTATGACAAGTTGCTTCGAAAGTCCCACACGCATCACGTAAGGAAACTTCGAACCGCCTAAGGACCCCGAGCCTCCTCATGTCTCCTCATCATCGACTCTTCATCTCATTCATCACCACCACCATCAAAGAAATCAACCAAATCATCATCCAAATCGTGAAGAAACCACCTCGATCTTGGATTCTCATGCTCATGAAAGAATTGTGAAAGTTGTCAAACAAGTCGAAAGAAAGACATTCTCCAAAAGAAGTTGAATTTCTATGTCGATCACATACAAGATTTGTATGACGAGCATGAAAAGATGAAAGAAGAAAGGAAGTTTATTCAGAATTCATGAAAAGTCATCGTCAAGAGGAACCGAACGAAATGATCAAGGTTACACTAACAACTACCTTCGTAATATCGCTCCTAAAGTCACAAAGGAGTTGTTCACCGCATAACTTTATCCAAATCTTATGCAAATCGCCAAGCAAACTATCCGATCAACGCCCTAACCGTAATAATCAATCCAACCGATCCGTAGTTTTCTAACAATGAATTGGTGGCCAAGCTTGTTACACAAATGTCGCCACGAATGCAATGTTCAACTCAAGAAGCAAAATTGTATCAAGCATTGCTAGACTACCAACTTCAAGAAGCTTGTAGATTTGAGGCGAAAAGTTGAAACGCCCTAGAGACGATGAAGATAAGGATAAAGACAAGGACTCGCACCTAAACGCCGAAGGGCCCGTGAATCTTCTTCGATGCCACCTCCTCCACAACGGACTTCTTCTCAACAAAGTCTCCTCCACCTCGGTCTTCATCGATAAACCTCGGACGATTCCGAGTTACCACCCATGACTCAAAAAACAGTGATTACTTTGAGTATACGGGTGGTGACGATGAAGAGGTCCTTGAGCCCCTACAACAACCCACCTCACCCAAACAAGTGCGTAAACCGTAATCATCATCAAGGCCTTCCAAAAGAAGAAGAAGACGACTCACCAAGTCGATCATGGCTAGATGACGATAAAACCAAGAGTTTGAATGGTTCTCCACACTTGTCAATCAAACTCCCTACCCCGATGAAGGTCAAGACTTGGTAGACGGTTCTACATTGAGCACGCAAAACTTTTGCAAGAAAAGTTCCATGTGAAGAAAATGACGAAACTGAGTTGAAGCGAATCAAGAATGAAGCGTTTCAACTTCTAAAAGACACTCGAAAGCGCCTCGAGGTCGAATATCATCTTGAGAACATCGCCGAGCTATGTCTAACAACATGGATTGGCTCAATCCGAAGCAAACATTGACTTCACACAAAGGGACAACCTCCATACTACACCGATTGACCAAACCCCACCGACCATTGGCCAAGCAGATGAACCACGGATTCCTTCCGATACTTCTTTAACAGAGACCGGATTTTCTCTTACACGGTAGCGATGGTTCGCGAAAATACGCTACATCGTTGACTCTTCCATTCCCAATGGCTATTTACTCAAACCGCATAGCTATCGAGGAACGCAAATCGCTTGTTTTCGACAACGCAAGCATACGACCGAGATGCATTGTATGGGATTCATCATTGGCCCGAACGTCAAGAATCTACTACGTGTCGCTCGGTTCAAGTCTCAACACGCAGCAGGTACAGCTCTAAGGACATCGTGGCCATCAAACACGTTGATCTCAAGTCTAAGTGGGACTACACCTTCTTGAAGAATATCATAGTCAAACGACAAGATGAACAGACTATGCATTCTCCGAAGTCGACTTTGAGAATTTGTCCTCAACGACATCAAGACATGTACCTTGCCAAAGTATGTGGTCGATGAGACAATTCTCGATCAAGTTCAACGCGAATTTATCAAGTCACTTCTCATCTTCATTAGACGATCGTGATCAAAGAACGTAGAAGATATCCACCGGTCGTTGAATCTTATCGACGCGTGTCAACCTCACTCCTCCAACGCTTGATCTTCCCGACATCAATCGCCTATCTCAATATACGCCATCAAGAAACCTTTCGAGTTGTTTACCGCAGTGAACTTCAAAGAAACCGCTTAATGGCGTGTAGTGATCTTCGTAAATTGGGATCATACTTTGAAGTCGGTTAGGGACGGATTGGCGACAGTTGAAGGATATACGCCGTAAAATCGGGTCTCCTAAGCTACCGGAATTCTCGTGAAAGGAGGGATGTGAGACTAATCATCACAATGATTGATGAAAGGTTGTTCGACGGGATCGCCTGCACGATTGGAGAGCTATGTTGGTGGTCCACCCAGATTAACATAACCGCTTTCAACGCCTTTGCGCACTCCGGGAACATCACCGCACTTCCCGGTACCCTTGAATTGGTTCTTTCATTACAAATTTGGATGTGTGATTATATATGTCAATGGCTTGTGCACACATAAAGTTGTACAACCCGTAATTGTCAAGAAAGGACCCCGTGGTACGCTTCTGCCACAATCCTTATAAAAGGAGCGAAAGCTTCTTACTTTTGAGTAAAACCTATCAAACCTTTCATTTTTCAAGGTTTTGCTCAAAAGAACAAGTACTTCCCCATATGATTTTCAAAACCTCAACCGCTTATATCACTTGTTGAGGGGAGTATTTGAATTAAAACTTTGTTCACAAATTGTTCACATAGTGGTCACTCTTCCCGCAACACTCGAAATGGTCATATTTATTCTCAAACGCTTCAAAATAACATTTTCATATGCCATTTTGAGGGGAGAAAATTGTGTGATAAGAAATATGTTGTGCAAAATGCAAATGAATCTGTGTACTTCGACTTAACCAACGAATTGACGGTACTAAACTGTTAGTAACTCGAAAAGACTTGTCCCGGACGGGTAATAATTTCAAGCTAGTTCGCTAGTAATGTAAACGTGTCTCGCAAAGGACTTGTCCAAGTAGAAAGTACCATTCGAGACACTCTTGGTAGACATGAACTCGACGGTATGACAACCTTCGAGGTTTGTCTACACCTTCAAGGTAGTTATTAGAGCTAGTTGTCACCTAAAACCGACAATGTAACTCTTTAACTACGCAACGAACCGTGTCTCATGGGGATTGTCTATCTCGAGTGGATCAATTCAAAATGTGCGCTCTTTCCTCACTCGTGCATTTTAACCATTAAAACTATTAAGCACATGTGGAGGGGAGTATTTATGCAAAATCCTATCTCTCACAAAGTGGTTCAAACATGTTTTCATTTACAAACCCTTTGAGAGATGTTTCACAAACAAAGGGTTTTAATGGCAACATAGGTTAGTCATGGAGTTATAAGGTGACTAAGGTTAGGAATAACTGTCCTATGATCCGCCAGAGTCGGAGGGATCTACCCAAGGACATCACAAATAGTTAGTACTTAGAAGTCCTTAGGTACGATTATAAAAAGGAGAAAATGAGAATCGGAGAAAGAAGGAGTTGAAGAATCAAAAGAAATGCAAAGAAAAGGGTGAAAAGAAATAGCCTCCGATTATTCAACTTAGGCGCATAATCGGGTTCAATTCATATATATACGGTTGTCACTTAGTGACACCGGTATTGAAGATTAAAAGTCGTCATGGACCCAAAGGACGCATGCACTAAACCTTCTTAGCCACTCAAGTTTCTCTCAATGTAAGCTTGTTTCATTCTCACAGGAACCCTACGTAAACTATTGGCTTTCTTAGAGATCGCCGGTATTGAAGAAGGAGACCTCTCCCTAGTCTCCGCCAGAAAACCAAAACGCACTATTGAGTCTAGAGCCACGAGATTCATCAAAAGATCTCTTAGGAACACTTGACATTTTATCACTTGACGATCACCAAATAAGATTATCGCTGGTTCATATCGAGTCCTTCATGATCTTAGCAACTGTCGAGAACATTTATGAGAGGTTCACATCCGTGATCCTCGCTGATTGAATGGAAACTCCCGCCGTGGTCAACATCAAACACCGACAAAGAAGTCACTTCTGTAACTCCCCGTGGATTACGCGGAGTGTGTCTCAAACGGTCTACGTCGTGAGGTGATGCTACGGTGTACCTCAATGACTATCTCGAATCAGATGTACTTTGCACATCGTGTTATCTCACTTGTGGGACTCAGCTCAGAACGGCCTTTGTAAGAATTAGAGTTGTGTTTTCACACTATGTCGTTAACACTCTCAAGTTCAAACTTGTAAGTGCGGAACCCGCTTATTACTAACCGCTTGAAATGTTTTTTCTTATGGAAGCTCCGAGCGGGATGATCGTGTCGATTCTTCTCATGCTCACGCCAACATCATCACTAATGGAAGTTCTATTCAAAAGCAACACAATCACGTAATGATTCTTCGTCAAACCAAAGAATCTACAAAGTTAAAGACTTAGAGAACTTCATCAAGATTGAATTCCAACGCCAAAGAGCGTGTGAGCATGTTGAAGAATGACGTGGAGACACCGGAGCAAACAAGGCACTGAGGCGCATCGATGCGCATAACAACATACTATCACTTTCACCACAAAGAACAATGATCAAAGAACAAAGTTAAAGATGACGCCAAAGCATAACTGCTCAAAGATAACTATCTCTACACCGGGAGATTGTTCGAATCAAGGCAATTCCTCTCACAAGAAAGAAGAATGTCGAAGACGCCGAGCTACTATTACATCAACGCCTTCACCGCTCATCACCAACACTGAGGGGAGATTGTTGGAATCACTCCTAAACCATAATCAAGTGTTAGTAATTAATATGTAATAGTTAGCTTTATTATGGCCTTTATGTTTGTTATTAGCCTTAAGCTTATGTAGAAGGCCCATGAGCTTAGGCCCAAGCCCATAAAAGAAAGGATGGAAACTAGGAGTGTTGCCCTAGCTTTCCTCCTATAAATATTTTGTAAACCCTCATTTGAGGGTTGGTTGTTCAAGTTTTTTTTCATTCATACATCTACGCCTAACCGTTCTTTATTTATTATCGTGTGTGTTTGTTGGATCTTGTTCAATCGCCTTTATCTCTTTCTATATTACTTGTGTTTGTAAAACTAGTGACCTAACAGAGGAAAGTGTTGTCTTCCTTTCTTGCCTTCATTGAAGTGTGACACCTTTTCTTGGCAACCGCCTCTTTCCACCACCGTGTTCGGGACCATATCGTGATGGGCTAGGATGGTAGAGGACTAATATGGATTGATGATGGTGATGTTTGTGCGTTGACTAAAAAAGAGGAGAAATTTGTTATTTCAGATTTCCGTGGGAGAGAGCAAAAGAAGAAATCGAAAAAGAAGGAGGGAGAGTGATAGGACGTGAGGTAGGGAGTGGGTAGGAATAGGATTAGGTTTATTTTCTTTTTATTCATATTGTTATTAGTGTATTATTATTATTATTTGTATCATTTAAGGTATTGTGTGTACTCCGTGTCCCGTTATTTAGAACCATGAACGTGACATCTCGGATAAGTAAAAATATAAAATTTTATATTTTTGGACACGTCTTCGAAATACTGATATAAACATAGCGTCGTTGGTTTTGTTTGTTTATTTTTATATTTAAGCCGTTCTTGTCGTGATTATAGATCGAAAAGAAAAGAAAAAAATTTATAGCCACGAAAATAGGTATGGAAATTCACGAGTTGTTACAAGGGTCTTCACTTCCGTCATATGTCTTGACATTATTTGTCATGCGGGTCTTTTTTGGTAGGTCAAAATAACAAATGTGAGGAGTGAACGTATCAGTCTCCTTGCATACCCACGGCCTTTCTAGATCGTCATCCTCGATACTTGACTTTTGTTTCTTGGATCCGGACTTCCAATGTCCCCCTCCACTGTCTTCGCTCTCAGAGGGCTCTTCCGTCTTCCGCGAGGATACCCTGTTTTCCCAATGCCTTCTGGTAGTGGGCCATGTCCTTTGTGAATAAAAGCTCTGATAGTAGCTTTCTTCCCCTCTTTGGGTACTACGGCGGGTTGGTCGTTTGGAGTCTCTGGAGCACACTGAAACGCTCCTCTCCCTATCTCCCAACCTCTGGAATACGCCTTTTTCTAATCTTTTAAACATTGTTTCTCTTTCCGTGTTCTTCTTTCTTGGTGATCTAGACCGATCAATTCTTCGGCCAGAGCCTTCGTATATGTCTCGGTGTCTCTTAGACTCGAGTTTTTTCCTCAAATCTTTCCTTCCGTTCGGTGCCCCCGACTCGAAATATTGCAAACCTTCCTGGAAGTCAAGTCGGCTTTCATTGCCTCCAATGCCTTGATCTTCTCCTCTTGCTTCCTTTCTTGACGAAATTTCTTATACATGATTGGCATGATCTGGTGGTAATACTTGTCACAGTATTCCCTGAGGGCAGCGTCGGACGCGGGCCTCTCACGTTCTGCCAGAAATGCATTGTTTTCCCTTATGTCGTGTTTCGCATGGTGGACGTGGGGGCAGGAGTAAGTTCGGACCGAGTGCTCATAGCGAGTATTTTTAAGAACGCAGTTGTGTACTAGTCCCACAGATAGCGCCAATTTGTTAGTACAAAAAGTGTGACGGGTTGAAATATGTGTAAGGACGCGTGTTGGGTTGGGCCAACAAGCTACCAATGGGTTGAATTTGTACAAAACCAAGTGATAAATTGGATCTCTACACAAATGAAAGCAAACCGTTAGCCTTACCGTGGGGACGGACCCCACGATTAAGCTCGGGCGTGAGAGTAAGTATACATTCTTGATATAGAATAAAAGTGTGTGTATTAATATGTGAGAGAAAGTCGTACCTTATGAGAGGATAAAACATCCTTTTATAGGCGAGGCTAATGCTATGGTTTTCTAGCATTTCTCTTATAACGTGGATGCGGACACAGATTACCTTCCGCTACCATGGGTCTGGTCCGCTAGGTGCTCTGTGTGCGTATTTGAGTCCAAACCGTAGCTAATTTGTTACTGGGCTTACTGCCGTTTTGGCACTAGTGGTTGTTTTGTTGTTGGGCCTAGGCCCGAAACACGTATAGCACAAGCTAAGCCTACTAAACTTGATGTACGTGTTATACATCATCATAGTCCATTAGGCCCTAAAACCTTATATCGTGTTGCTAAATTGTTTGTTACACGTAACTTAGTGGTAACTTTCTGATTTTTATGTATCACAAGTAGGTATTTTTCGGAGCTTTGCGATTAGGTTTTACCTTTGATAATGTTAATAGATGAGGAAAAACACAGAGTATAAATACCAATTTCGAGGAGTGTATATCGCGTCTTATAGCGGATCTTAAAGCATATTCTAAATCCCAAAGACAAAAAATGTTGATAACTTTTAAAATTTTTTTATAAAATCAATGTGCAAAATATCATAAACTAATATTTGCATAAAGTTGAGAGGCCGTTTTATTTTTATAAAGACTAGCGATGGTACTTAAAGCATTCATGTGAATGTGACGATTAACCGAAGAAATAAATTCGATAAGGTTATATTACACTGGTTCACCGGTTCATATAATGTATCGGTTCTAACGAGTTCTTCTTTTGTTTGTTTTCTATGTAATTTTCTTTCATGATGACTTTTATGGTTGCCACTAAAATCACCGAATTTGATCGCCACCACCCGGATCTTAAAGACACCGGTTCTCGATTAAACCCGCTGGTCACGTCCGGTTTTTAAAACTATATGTATCATCAACTTGTTAATTTAACTTGTATGAAGCTTTGTGTGTTTTATTCGTTTATACAATGTGTATAATAACATTAATTAGTGTGTTTAATTATTTTATAATTTGGATTATGTCATAGGTTGTTTAGATTGTACATTATGAAATTTTTATTGTACTTTTTAGTAATGAGGTGTTTTAATTGGTTAATTTTAATTTGGTAGATATGCTTTTAATTGGATATACAATTAATTTTAATTTGGTAGATATGTTTTTAATTGGATGTACAATGTTTTTAATTGAATAAATCATTTTACTTTTAAGTAATGGATTGTTTAATTAGAAGTATTAATTATGTGTTAATTTAATGTTTTAGTGTATTAAAAAGTTGTACGGTATATTTCTTTGTTTGTGGGTTTTAATTTTCAAGTTTGTAATGTTTTACTCTATTAAAAAGTTGTAGACTGTGTATAGAAACTTGTAATGTTGAATTTTAAGGCATTAAATACTCAAAAATTTCTATATATAATTTATAAGATAGTAAGATACCAAATGTTTAATTAAAATATTTCTAGCAGAGGGGATGTTTTAGATATTTTAGAAAATTTCCATAAAAATAATTTATACTTTTATAAAATATTATTAACTGGTGAAATATCATTATTAGTTAAAAATAAAACATACTCCCTCCGTCTCAATTTAATTGTAATGAGAGAGAAATTACAAAGTTTAATAAAAGTTGGGCCACTTTAATTTTCAACCACATAAATAGAATATTCCTTCTTTAGATTCTCTAATTTTTACTAAAAAAAAGAAAGTGAACAATCTTTTTAAGACATCTCAAAACAAAAATATGGACAATTAAATTGAGACGGAGAGAGTATTTACTATAAAAGCACTATTTTTTTTTACAGCATAAAATCACTATTTTACATCACTTGTGAATTGCGAGATAGTAATTAAGATTATAAATGACATACTGTTACTAAAGCCTTGTTTACTAAAATAAGTGGTGTGGGCCTATTCTATACGAGCCACTTATTATAGTAACATTTTTCAGAACTCCCATTAAGAGAGAATAAGAGTTGGCCCACCCATTAAGAAATTTCGTAAAAAAAAAATAAACACCTCTAAGTGACACCACAATTTTAATGTAAGAATTAACTATTCGCCTTTATTCACTCTACCAAACACTTACTACCTCCGTCCCAATTTGTCACCACAATAGAATCTTTAATGTCCAAAATTAATATAAATATTCCAACCAATGAGATGAGACTTTATTCGATACTGAGAGTGTAGTTAGTGGAATTTTAAAAACTTTGTGCATATAAATAATGACACTTAATACGAGCTATCAAAACTAGATGTTCGGCAAACTAAGAAATTAGGCGGGGAACAACAATAATTGAAGTTTTCCTTTGACGAATAGAGTTTTTACAAGCTTTTGAACAAATTCAAAAGTGATGTTCTAACAGCTTTAGTAGACACATAACGTGTGTCAAAGTTAACCTTTAAAATTAAAAATGAAAGCATACCTTTAACCGGTATTTAAAAGCTCAAGAACTAATAATTTATATTTGAATAAATGAAGATATTGAAGTGTACGTGCCGCTTAATAACAAATAACTGGTTATTTGGGCGTTGCGACGACAAGTATCTTGTAATTAAAGTTTTAAAGGAACAATGTTTATATTATGTCTTTCATAACAATACAATAATAGATAGCGAGAGTTCTAAATTAGAATAACTTTAACTAATAATAAACTTTTCTTGGGTTTACCAAATTGTGTAAGTACTAAAATGATATATGTGTAATATGATTGTGTAATCTTATTTATATAGTGTTAAATTGAAGAGAGTGTATTTTGAGTTAGAATGTGATTTGAGATTTGTAATTTGTAATATTGGTTTTAGGGATGAGTAAAAGAATCAAAGAACCGAACTAAAACCAAGAATCGTAGCAGAAGCGTGAAAAACCAAATCATACCAGATCCAATAGTTTTGGTTCTAGGTTTTGATAAAATTTTGAATCTTGGATTCATTGGATCGTGTACAACTGTTCACGGTTCTGAAACCGAATACCCAAAAAACTAAAAAAGAAAAATATTTCATAAGATTCTAAAAAACACCGCATCATCTTTTCTTATAAAAACTCAATCCAAGTACCCTAATTTAATCAATTTAAACATCCACCGATCAACAATTGATTGTTTAACATTTAATGCTTACATAACAAGCATCATCATCATCAAAACAATTGAAACGGATTTTCTTTAATACTAATTTCTTTTTATTCTTATGTCGTTATCACTACTAGAAAATTTGGCATCAGCAACGAAAGTTTGCATCGCTATTCCATCGCTGAAGCCCTTCAACAATGGAATGGTGACGGATATATTCCATCACCAAAAAGTGCCTCGCAAAATTTTAGCGACAAGTTTAGCGACAAAGTTTTAGAATTTTGCTGATGGATTGTCGGTCTCGAACCCCTCGCTAGAGCCTTTATAAAGTTACCTAAATTTAATTTTATTCGACCATCAAGTGACGGCTTAGCGACAAAACATTTTTGTCGCTAACATTAACGACACACATTTTTATCGCTAACATTAACGACAAAGTAGTCACTAATCCATTTCTAATAATCGGCCAACCATTTTCTTGTTAATCCATTGCTACTAGAGATGGATATATTTGTCGTTAATCCGCCACTAAAAGTATTGTCTCAACACTGTCACTCACAATTTGTTGCTTAAATCAACACCATTCATAGCATGTTTGATCAAATCTGTCTCTAATTTGTCATGAATTAAAAATCTTTCAAGGATAAAATATGTCGCTAAGCAGTCAATAAACAAAACAATTTATTTACCATTTATTCAAGATGTCACACAAACGGATACCACACTGATAATAGTCATGAAATCCGTATCTAGATAATATAACAAACATATCCAAATCAAATAACAAGCAAATTCGAAAGAAAACTAACATATGATCTTCGACAGCATTTAAGGAAATCTAAACAAAAGATTCTCTGTTACATAAAAGTTAAGAGGACCTATAAAGCTCTTGAAAGTGTAATGGTTGATGTTTAAGATGTACGACCACTTGCATTACCTTGCTTTTTTCTTGTTTGGCGGGAAACATAACTCTTGATGCCATACTCAACAAGCATATCTTGACTTTGTGCACGCATTTCTTCCTTGAGCTCTTCGCGCATTTCTTCTTTTAGCTCTTCGCGCATTTCTTCTTTTAGCTCATTCTTCATTTCTTCCTTAAGCTCGACATTCATTTCTTCCTTCAATTCTTCCTTTAACTCTCCACGAACGCTATCAAGATAGTTCTTGAACATAACAAATTCAAATATCAGGTTTTTGATATTGCTAAATGCAACTTGAGTGGGTCTTTTTATGTAAAGTTTGTTATAATTCCAGTATCCTTACAGAACTAACCTCAAAAGATCCGAAACATTACAATTTTCAAAATATAAACACTTAAGGAAAGCCTATATACTGATACACCTAAAACCTCAACACTGTCAATAGATACGTATCAACACCTTAAAATTCAAAAGAATCATTAAACCAAAAGGACTACACTTCTGCTATGATAAATTAAACTATTCAAGCTAGTGGGATCACTAGTTTCACGCTTGGTTTTGCACTACCACGCAAATTAACGGATTACCATGACGCAATAATCTGACCACATTTTACATAACAATAGTTGAATTTCAATGAGAGCAATAATGATGACATATGTTTTCAGTAAGGCATTTTAACAAACCCCTAGCATGAGTTAAACAAAGGGTATATAATTATTTTTTCAGTTGACGTGGCATAACACGGGGGGTCACGGGTTCAAAACCTGCCCCCAAGTCCCTTAAATCATATGGTTTTATGCAATTTAATAGATTGATTTTTGCACGTGGGTCGGTTTCCCTTGGACTAAATGCACACATTCAAAACTGTGTAAGTGTTCAATAGTCATACCTGCTAATAGGACAGTAAAGGCCTGAATTCAAATCTGCTGAAGCGAAACTAACAAAGCATTAGTAACATTCTGCCTACTCAACATCAGTTGAAAACCGTGCATCCTCAGTTGGACCGTCCATGTACCCTGCTACATTTGATTTTCTTCCAGCAATTGTAGTCACACCTGTTCATATATTTGTTCTTCAATAAGTTATATATCATTAGTAACGTTCTGTCAACTCAACATCAGTTGAAAACCGTGCATCCTCACTTGGACCGTCCCTGTACCCTGCTACATTTGATTTTCCTCCAGCAATTGTAGTCACACCTGTTCATATATTTGTTCTTCAATAAGTTATATATGAAATCACTGACTTATCCTTGAACTATTTTCATAATGCCATTCAAGAACCAATATAGAACTTGAATCTAATTTGAAACTATGAGGTGACATCTATGGCAAACCTGTTTCACCTTATGGAAAGATTAGAGGTATCAGCAACATAAACATTTCCTTTATCATCCATAGTAACCCCTTTAGGATGATCAAAACGGGCATCATTTGGTTTTCCATCCACATGTCCAGTATAACCTTGAATGACCCGACAATTATCTTGCCCTACTATCTGAATTAACAAAAAACCAAAGAATATTTGACACAAATTGATTCTAAGAAGTCATGAAGCGTTTTTTTGGGTTGTGAAAAGAAGCTTACATTGAGACAAAGGCGGTGTGACTTGAACAATGTTGCTATTGACTGAATCTGTGTTAAAGGAATATTAATTAATTGTCATATTGATACTTTATCCTATTGTCTATTTAGGATAATTGGTTTGTGTCACTAGTGGAGCACGGGGTTCTTCTTCCCAAAGGACCACACTCGAAATGGAAGTTGTCATTTTACTCATTTTGGTGTTGAATGTTATTTTAGTTTTTGTTGAATAACTGTCCGTGAAGGCAATGAGAATAATTAAACCGACCCTTGAATATATGAAATGTATGTGTCGGTGTATTTACCATCTTTTAAGTTATGTAATTTTTTCAGATTTGGCTATTGTAATGGTGCTGTTTGAGATGCTGTAATTGGCTTATCACTATAAGGTCTTGTTTGGCATTGATTACTATAAAGGTCCTTATTGTATTGCGTATTGAAACTTCTTATGGGGCTATTTGGAATTGTTTATGAAACTGCTTTTAATAGACTGTTTTGGGATTGCTTACTAAAACCGCAACTTATAAAGGGACTATTTGACATGGGCTTATTGATTTTGCTTATAGGGCGATGTTTACAATACTTTTGCAAATTTTAAATTACTGTAATACTTAGTGACAATCTAGTAGAACAAAATGCTACAAGAAGAATGAAGTAAAAATAACAAATAATCAAAAAACAATCTTCTCTCCATACTGCTAAATAATCAAATCAACCATAGACATCAATTTCTTACCTTAACCTGATCCTATATCTAATTGAAAGAACCCTAGATTACTAACATAAAATTGAAAAGTAAAAAATTACCTAATTGACTATAATCATGCAATCAAACTCAATAAATCAAGCACCCTAACATTAAATTAAAAGGTAAATTAAAACTAATTACCACAAATTATGATAAAAATAGTGAATGGTGTATGAACATACCTTGTTCTATCGCTTCTCGAAAGTCTGTTGCATCCGATAAACCGCCAGATAAACCTACTATGGAAGAAGTGATCGCTTCCACGATCCCCACGTATCAAGGGGCGCCAAATTATTTCCTGAATGGCGCCAATAACTTTTCACAAGTCATAACCGTATGTTGTTGTCAATAAGAGGTGTTGTTCTAGTGTGGAGGATATATCTTAAAAGTTTTGTAAATAAGTAATGCTATAGTTTTATTACTACTAGTACTACTTGTATAGTTGTATTCTATTTTGTAATATCAATACCATTATTATTACTATCATTATTATTTATATACAAGGATGGCAATGGGTCGGGTTCGGGCGGGTTTTAGTGTACCCGCACCGCTTATAATATCCTAACCCGTACCACCCCATTACCCACCGGATACCCGATTAATATTATCCATCGGTTTTTCGGGTTTTCTGGCGGGTATCGGTAATCCCCAATTGAAAATTATACGGAAAAAATGATGGTATTAAGATTAAGTTACACTAAAAGCAACCGACAAAACAAAGGAAAACACCCTAATATGTTCAAATTTTTTAAAAGTAAATAAAATGAATATCGTATCAAACGATTTAATGCTTTTGAATTATTCATATACAAAATAAAATGTGTTATCTAATAGAGATACTTATATAAAAAAATATAATGGAAGAAATTATATATAATGTATATATATTCTAGTTATTTATAATATTAATAAAGCGGGTATAGATTCGGCAAACGGATGCAGTGTAATTGTAATCGGCGGGTAGAACTCGCACCAACCCGGCTTAAAAGATATTACCCAAACCCTAGAACTCGACTGAACCCGACCCAACCCAACTTGTTCGGGTTTCGGTCGGTTTCGGATGCTTTTGCCATCCCTATTTATATACCTCTTTATAACTATTTTTGTTATTATGAACTAGAATTAGTCACGTTAATCAGATTATCGGGTCTATAGGATGTTCGAAGAAAAATCGGACCTCGGATTTGTCGAGTTTAGGTCAATTAGCTTATTAGGTTACTTAGTAACATACAAACAACAGTTGTGGAAAGATCTTTCTTCTTTCACAAAGGGATTGTCTCGTTAGGTTTTTATACGCTACCAAGTTTTTTCACATTTTTACAACAAAACCAAATCCAAACGGTATGTCTTAAATAACTTAACTTAAAGTTTCGTATAAGTATAGAAATTATAATAATCTACACAAGTTAAATTTTAAATGAAATAAGCTATTTGTGACATAATTGAACTCGGTTTGTTAAAAGGTCGACGTAAACTCCACTTGAACTTTGGTGAAACAAGCTCAACTCGAGCTTGAATTTTAACTCAAAGTTTAATTAGTTTTCGAGCTCAAGATTAAATCAAAGCTTCATCAATTTAACTTTTTTTAGCTCCACCTTCATACAACTACCCATTATTATTGTTATCATATTATTGTCAATATCAATTATTAAATAAATCTGCTATCTTTTAGATTTTTAATTTTTTCAATCACTTTTGCACTTGCAACCCACCCAACAATCAAACATATTGGTCTGCATAGGTTGAGGAACAAAGATCGCTTGTATATATTTTTATATATACCTTTCTTCTTTGCAATTGGGTTGTCTTGTTAGGTCTTTATACACTTATCGAATAATTTACTTTTACATTTTACAAAGATAACCAAATCTAAAACGCTATGTCTTGAATAGCTTAATTTCAAGTTTCGTAAGCAATAGCATAGGGATAATAATAGTAATTAATAGAAGTATGTATAGGTGTTCAAATAGCTCTTTTGACTTACTCTAAAAGGACGAACCTTTAATGCAACACTTACAATTCAATTTGTAGTCATTGCAAGAAGAAAATTCTATTGATTATGAATGAAAAATGATAAAAGATTGAGGACTTGAGGATTAAACAATATTTAAACTATTAAGATTAAGAATTTGAAGATTTGAGGATTTTGTTACTATTTTTATGTTTTCGTTAGGAATTAGAAAATTCAGTCATTAAAGTGTCGGTCACCTCAAGTATATGTAATCATTAGAAAGCTCGTAGTCGTAGTTATTTAATGTTAGTAAGTAGTTAGTTAAGTAACACCGTGGAGGACGGACGGTCTTTACCCATCCGTATGCCCGATCCACACCCGTAGGTGGCGATTTGTGTAAGACTATAAATACTCTACCTCCCAAGGTAGAGAGTTGGAGCTCATAATAATATTTTCACTTTCTCTCACTAAGTTCCCAAACCTCTAACTCTTTCTCTCTAAAACCTTAAGTTGTACGCCTAGTTTGATCATGGTATGATGTGTTTGTGAAATCCAATATGTTACAATTGGTATCAAGAGCCATGGTTTGATCATCTCTTACATATCCTTGGATTTCTAGTGGTTTTATATGGTTTTGGGTTTGAAAAGTTTAGTGGTTTTGCATCATTTGGATCATTTCTTGTGTTAAAGTTTGAATTTTGTGTGTACTTTTGTGTTTAGAATCATTGTAAGTGCTTGGGTTTTGATTTGGAAAGCTTGAATCACCGTGGTTGAGCTTGTTTTGGATTGAAAAGTGTGGTTTTGAAGTTTATTCATCTTAGCGACTGAGTCTCGGAGTGATTTTCTTCGTAGCGACTTGCTTTAGTAATTTCAATGAGTTGTAGTTTAAGTCGAGCGACTTGATCTTAGCGACTTGTCTATTGAGACAAGTCGACAAACAAGACAAGTTAGTGGAGGTTCCACTGCCAGCGACTTGGTTGGGTTAGCGACTTGTTTCTATTATTTCTAGCGACTTGTCTTTATAGTTATTAGCGAGTTGTTCTTAGCGACTTGATCTCAATGAGTTGTTCTTTAGCGACTTGTCACTTAGCGATTTGTTGAGGTAGCGACTTGTGTTTAGCGACTTGATTCACAAATGACTGAGTCTTTAGCGAGTTGTTATTTAGCGACTTGTGTTTAGCGACTTGGCACACAAATGAGTTGTTCTTTAGCGACTTGTCTACCTAGCGATTTGGTGCTTTAGCGACTTGCACTTAGCGACTTGGTGACTTAGCGACTTGTCTCAAGGGTTATAGCGACTTGGTAGATTTCTGTTTCTAAAACGGTTTTCTTGATTTAGTAAAATCCCGTGAAAGAATCTATTTCCGTTTAATCATAGAGTTATAAAATCCCGTGAAATCTGTAAACATGTCTACCAACGTGCCTACAATCATCTCATCGTAGTCGAGGACGTTCAAGCACCGGTTCAGACACTCGTCCACCCATGCTTGATGTAACCGACTACGACTCATGGGCTCAAAGAATCGATTGTATTGTCTCGGGAAAGGAAAATGGAGTCAACATTCTCAAGTCAATTGATGAAGGACCTTATCGATTGAGACAACAAGAGACATAATTGATATCATCGCAGATGGAACAATGATCTTTGGATTGGATAGACCAAAGACGTATGATGAGCTCAATGATAAGGAGAAAAGAGATTCGATGTCGATATCGTGGCTTCAAACATTATACTCGTGGTCTTCCAAAAGACATTTACAAGCTTATCAATCACAACACCGAAGCCAAGGCGGTTTGGGATAATGTCAAGATGCTTCTCTCGGTTCAATTAACTAAGGAAGACAGAGAATCACAATTGTATGATGAATTTGAGCACTTTAAGATGAAGCCGTAAGAAAGTGTCTATGAGTATTACGTGAGATTCCACAAGCTTGTGAATGATATGAGGAATATCAAAATGACCATGCCAAATATTCAAATTGAATTCAAAGTTTGTGAACAACATGAACCCGAATGGCATAAATTTGTCACATCCGTGAAGCTAACCAAAGGATTGAAGAACACCAACTATGAGCAATCAGATGCATTCCTTCTTCGTAATGAGAGACATGCTATGTTTGAACGAAGGATTCTTGAACAGTTCAAAACTAAACAGGAGAAACAAGTTCTTCAAATGATTCAACAACTTTTACACAAATATTGGAATTACCACCAAAGCTTCACAAGTCATACCCACGGGTAATGGTAATTACAAACTCATCCCCGATCCAAGATATAAGCCCCGACTCCAACACATTCATGGAAAACTTCATCAATCAACTGCTCTCATGGTTAGTCAAAATATGAATTCCACCCCACACACCAACAATAACCTCGTAATCGCATCCAATCCACACAATCAAGCTACCGTCGAGATGGAAAAGTTATGGTGCAACCTGCTCAAGGAAGGCAATATGAACAGGAAGAGGTGGAGTAGGTGGAGGTTATGTTGCAAATCGAATCGGGAAGGAATGGAAATCAAGGTCAAGCAAAGCCAATTAAGTGCTACAACTGTGGTGGTGATGGACATATAGCAAGGAACCGACATCTCCAAAACGCCCTCAAAATGCGTAGTACTTCGAGACAAGATGTTACTTGTGCAAGCTCGGGATAATGGTGTTGTTTTGGATGAAGAGGAGTTGTTGTTTTTGTCGAGGAAATGCCAAGACATATGATGCGATGTGGATGAGCAACCAATTCAGAGATAGGTCATAATCATCGAATGCCTTTCAAGTCGCCGATCGTGATGCATACGACTCGACGTCGATGATGAACCCATCGCATGCACAATTTTCATGGCTAGCATTTCTCCAATGGTCTCTCCAAAGGTCTCATCATCACAAAGAAGCTGGTCCATCCAAAGAATCAATCATCTCGTGAGGTATTAAAACTATATGATGATGTTGATCGCCAAAAGATGCATGATAAAGTGCAATCACAGAAACTTGTGACTCGATATTGCTAATATGGGTAATAATAATATTGTCCCATATGATCAATATGTGATCCAAAGTGAGAGTGTGATTGAACCAAGTGATGCATCTTCGCATCAATGATGACTATGTTTTGATGAATACACCGCATGTGCCTCGATGACTCGGTATCTCCGAATCGAATGCCTATAAAGAACAAGTTGCTATTTATGAACAACGTGCTAAGTTTGAGTTAACCACCCGTGAGGTGAAATGGATGACCAAAATGCATAATTATTAGAAAAGTAATTTTAGAGAAGAAGTGTTAAAACAAGAGTTAAACTCCTTACAAGAAAAGCTTTCTAAAATCATACAAAAGCAAGAGCTTCAAGAAAATGTTAAAGTGCTTAAACAAGAATTTAACGCTAAGGAATCAAAACTTTGAATGACTTTTCTAATCTAAAACTTTGAAAACAAGCTTGAAAATAAGTTGTACATACAAGGAACACCATTCGATCGCTCACATGGTCACTAAGCATGAGTTTTAAGCGATAAGCATAGTATTCCCATTATTAAGAAACCCAACCCCGAGTATGGTAAGAAAGCAAAAGAAGCTCGTAAGGTAATCTATGATGGCTATGAAATCCTTAAACCTAGGCGTAAACCTAGTCATACTGAGTGCACCGAGGAAGATAAGTTAGAAGAGGTTACTAGGAAGAAATTGGATGAAAACTTAAGAGCCCCTCATGCATAGAAAACAACATCGCTTTAAAACACCAAACTATGCTAAGGATAATTGGATTGCATTTAACAAGTTTAGACCTCAAACACAATGACCCTCGAACAAGTGTTCGAAAAGGATATGGACATGAAAAAGTCGATGAATTTGTTGCACGTAATCCCCATGTAGGAGAATGGTTCCCGCCACTATATATCCCCCAATACACCAATGCATTTAGTTCCTAGATCTATTCCCACTAAGAGCAAAACCTTAATCACCAAGATGTTATCTATCGCTTATTTGTTGATTTTGAGAAAACATGTAAGAAAAGGATCACACCCATCGATAATCAAGGGAAAGGGTTTTGAGCAAACTAAAGAATGCTATTTAACTGAGGTCATGCCCTTCTTTAAACAATTAAAAGATCAATTTGAGAGTCTTAAAAAGGGGATGGATTCAGATATTAAAGAAATGGAAAAGGAATTTGATGCAATGATAGTTGAGGTCAATGACTATGAGCGTGAATTAAAATACAATGAGATTGAGAGGAAAAACTTGCATACCTTAAATGAGAATCTGATTTCGAATGTATCACTCAAGATGTGTTTTACATCGCCACTAATTGTTCAATTAATGCATCCCAATTTCATGAATTATCTATTGCTCGAAAGTCTCCCATGATCGTGTCATTGAGCTTGAGAAAACCAACTCTAAATTGCATGAGAAAGTTGAACAGATGATCATGATAACTCGTGAAACATTTTCTAAATTGAAGTTGAGCATCTTGCTTTGCAATTAAAATATCAACATCTAAAAGAAAATGTTAAAACCTCAAATGTCAAGACATCCTTGGATGCTCCCGAATTTGATGCGCTTTTGAAATTAGCAAACGTGATGAACAGATTCGAGCTCATTGTAACACGATCGTAAAAATGAGAACCCAAATTGCACAATTAAAGGGTGAAAAGAACAATGTGACTAGCTCCCAAATGCCTCCTCCTTTAGATTCTCAAGATTCTCAAACTTTTCATCTTCAAAACTTGGTTAATGTTTTACAAAAGGAAAATGAGAGTTTTCTAGAAGAAAATGAAAAGTTAAACTACACTTTAAAGAGTTATATGATTCAATGAAAGTCACCGTGACAAGAACAACGAAAAATAACGCCTTTACAAAAGGAAATTGAGAATCAAGAGTCGTGAAAAGGAAAATGCCACTTGTCTTCAATGAGAATGTTGCATCAAGTCATCTACTGATCGCAAATATACTGTGATCGTTAAATACATTCCTCCTCATCTTAGGAATAACGAACTTGTATTTCATAATTATCTTGCTCGCTTTAAGGATAGTCTTGAATGTCTCCGTGAGATTGTGGAAGAGGACTTCATAAATAAGCCACTTGATAGTGAAATTAGGTTTGCTTGCATTCGTGCCAAACGATCTCGTGGAGATGTTAGAATGTTTAATAGCAACATGTCCTAAATCCTTAGGTGCGAAAGGTAAAGCCGTGATGCCTTGCTCGATGCCTTGTGATAAGTATGCAACTCATTCCATGCCCAAGACTAAGCAAGTAAACTCTAGAGTGCCTTCAAATAGTTTAGATCCCCGCACTTCTAGTTCAGAATGCAAAAGTAGCAAAACCAACTAATGTTCCAATTCCTCTACAGAGTAAGAAGTGACACCAAAGCAAGCGGTCAAAGCCTCAAGGCAACACAAAGAATGATAGGACCTTGCATGCTAGGAATGTTCAATGGAAGAGAGTAGAAGATCACCTTAGGGAGAATTTGAATAAAACGAATCGTGTTGATTCTAGTGTTAGCTCTAAGCGCATCGTAATTAATGCGAATTCGCTACTTTTGGCAAAACATGTAATGATGATTGCGTGGTTTCACATTAATCTTGAATGTGGTGTGAATGATTTGATTAATGTTGTTAAATGCCCCGTTAAGATAGTTAATGCAAAAATCATGCTAAGAAGGCTAGAAAGCAATGGCGGAAGAAGGTTAGAAAACATTGGAAACCCACAGAAGGAAATTTAGTAACATAGGTTATCAATGGATACCCATCGCCGCAAATTCAATCTTAATGAGATGTGCCCTAAATTATCTAGATCAATGCCCATTAGGAAATGGATGCTCATCGGTAGAACTATTCCTTAAGAAGTGAACATACTTTGAATAGGTCTAATACGGACACTAGCACCGCATCTATCCCCGATGATTCCATTGTTTCTACTCGATGATGTGGGTGTTCCAATCAATGTTACTAACCAAATGGAACCCATTCTTGCATGGGGATCCCAATTATCCAGTTATCCATTCTTGTCTCGTGTTCAACCGCAGATCGCTCAAATCGCTCGTGGTACCGGACTCAGTCGCTCCAAGCATATGACCGAGACCGGTCACGCTCATGAACTTCGTGAGTAAATTCATCGGACCGTTAGATTCGGGAACGATCATTTCGTGCAATTATGGGTTATGGAGACTATGTTGTAGGTGATAGTGTTATCTCCGTGGTATATTACGTTGAAGGTCTTGGTCATAACTTATTCTCCGTCGGTCAATTTCGTGATTTCGATCTAGAAGTGGCCTTCATAAAACATACTTGTTTCGTTAGAGAACTTGATGGTAGAGAACTTTTAAGAGGAACACGTGGTTCAAACCTATACACCATCTCTATCGAAGATATGATGAAGTCTTCTCCAATTTGCTTGTTGTCAAAGGCTTCAAAACAAAGTCATGGTTATGGCATCGCTGCCTTAATCACTTGAACTTTGGCACCATAAATGATCTCTCCGTAAAGGACTTAGTTATAGGCTTACCTAGACTAAAGTATGAAAAGGATCATCTTTGTTCAAGATGCCAATTGGGAAAAAGCAAGAAGTATGCCCACAAACCCAAACCTACAAACTCGCTTATGGAAGTTCTTCATACCATTCACATGGATTTATATGGACCTATGAGAGTGCATAACATTTATGGGAAGAAATATGTGTTAGTTGTGGTTGATGATTATTCTCGATTTACATGGGTTAAGTTCTTGAGAACAAAGGATGAAACTCCGATATCATCATCAAACTTATCAAACAAATTGCAGTTCGACTTAACAAAACCGCCGTAATCATCCGAATGCACAATGGAACCGAGTTTGTTAATAAACAACTTAGTGAGTTTTATGAAAGTGTTGGAATCACCATCAAAGAAGTGTTCCACGAACTCCTCAATGTAACGGTGTAGTTGAAAGACTAAATCGAACTCTTGTGGAAGCCGCTAGAACAATGCCGATTTACTCAAAGGTTCCAATGTTTCTCGGGTCAAGCCATTGCCACCGCATGCTATACTCAAAATCGATCCCTTATTCACACTTCTCATGGAAAACTCCATATGAACTTGTCCACAATCGAAAACCTAATCTTTCATTCCTTCGTGTGTTTGGTGCATTGTGTTATCCAACTAATGAGGGCCAAGACTTAGGCAAACTTAAAGCTAAAGCGGACATTGGAATATTTGTAGGATATGCACCAAGCGTAAAAGGATACCGAATCTACAACAAAAGAACCCGAAATATCATGGAAACAATTCACGTTACGCTCGATGAGTCGACCGTCCAATGGCTCCAGACAACCCAGCCTGACCCGCATCATCAAGTAGTCCCATCGCTCTACTCTTGTATACGATTCTTCGCCAAGAACTCCTTATGTACCTCCTTCGTAAGATGACTTGAAGAAACTATTTGATCCAATGTTTGATGAACACTATGAGCCAATTGCTAATGATCCGTCAAATCCATCAACAGAGGCGCTCCTATCCTCGCCAATGAAGTTAACCTTCGTTTTATGTCGTTAAGCCAAGAAGCGCCGCCGATCACTGTCTCATCAACAAATCATCAATCATCGAGTGTACATCATGGAATTGTTTCGCACCCCGATGGAGAGAATCCTTTGCTACCCTCAAGATGCCCCATTTGAAAACATATTTGCTCTCGAATCATCATCTCGAACCATCTTCATCGAGAAATCGACTGCTACTTCAGCCTCAACAACAACCACACGAACACCTTAGAAAATGGACACATGATCACCCATTGGACAACATCATTGAAATCCTCTCGTCCAAGATCCACTCGCAAACAACTTGCAACCGATGCCTTATGGTGCTTCTTCAACTCCGTACTATCCAAGGTCGAACCAAAAGATGTTAAACCGCCATGAATGAAGACACCGGTTCAATGCCATGCAAGAAGAAATTCATGAGTTCGATCGACTAGATGTATGGGAATTAGTACCGCTCCCGATCGTGCTATGATCATTGCTCTAAAGTGGATCTTCAAAGTAAAACTTGATGAGCATGGTGATGTTTTAAAGAACAAGGCTCGATTGGTTGCAAAAGGATACCGCCAAGAGGAGGGTATTGACTTTGAAGAATCATTTGCTCCAGCTTGCTCGATCGAGGCAATCGTAATCTTCTTGGCTAATGCCGCAAGTAAGAACATGGTAGTCTATCGATGGATGTAAAGACGGCTTTTCTTAACGGAGATCTTAAAGAAGTCGATACGCCCGCCAACCGAAGGTTTTGTGAATCCAGAGCATCCTACTCATGTCTATCGCTTGAAGAAGGCTCTTTATGGTTTGAAGCAAGCTCCAAGGGCATGGTATGATACGCTATCAAAGTTTCTTCTATCTACTGGATTCAACAAAGGAGCAGTTGATCCGACATTGTTCACCAGAAAGTCAGGCAAACATTTAATCCATGTTCAAATCTATGTTGATGATATTATTTTTGCCTCGACTGACCCCAATGAATGTGACCATTTTTCAAATGAAATGGGTTCCAAATTTCAAATGTCAATGATGGGACAAATGTCATTTTTCTTGGGATTACAAATTTCACAAAGTCCCGGAGGCATTTTTATAAATCAATCTAAATATGCTAATGAGATTTTAAAGAAATTTGGATTTGATTCTTGTGACCCTGTTGACACCCCCATGATAGAACGCACTAAGTCGGATGAGGACCACTGTGGATCATGGTAGATCAAACAAAATATCGCAGATGATTGATCCCCGATGTACCTCACACCAAGAGACCGACATCTTGTTCGTTGTATGCATGTGTGTTAGATATCGTGCTAAGCCTACTAAAAGCACCTTGAAGCGGTTAAACGGGTCTTTCGGTATCTCCAAGGAACCATCAATATGGGACTTTGGCACCAAGGACACCGGTATGTCACTAACAAACCTATGCAGATGCCGATCATGCAGATGTCAAGATACACGTCAAGCACATTTGAGGTGCTCGCTTTTGGGCGATAAGCTTGTGAGTTGGTCTTCAAAGAAACAAATGAGTACTTCTATATCCTCTACAGAGGTCGAATACATAGCCATGTCATCTTGTTGTGCTCAAATCCTATGGATGAGATCCCAATTATCTCGACTATGGCTTTGAATTCAACAAAATCCCTCAGATCGTGATAATAAAAGTGCTATTTCTCTCATGCAACAACGCTCAACACTCAAGAGCAAAGCACATCGACATTCGACATCATTTTATCAAGGAGCAAGTGGAGAACGGTGTGGTGGAACTATATTTTGTGAGGACCGACTACCAATTAGCGACATCTTCACCAAAGCTCTTCCTAGAGAACGCTTTGAGTTTATCCTTCCACGACTTGGTCTAAAGAGTCTACAACCGAAACACTCAAACGCCTTCAAGAGGAAGACGAGGAGTAAAGGTCTTTCTTCATCCATCTCTTGTAAATAGTTATTCAAAAAGCAAAATACAAAATTACAAAACCAACAAAAGCAAATAGAAAATATAAAATTTTCAAAATCCATAAAATTAGAAAATCTTGAAAATTCCAAAAATTATTGTTATTTCATCATGTTTTCCTTATTCGATATCATCTACGATCTTTGTGTTGACATTCAAAGAATGTCACGGGCTTTTAGATGTTCTTCAATGTACATAATTTGTTTAAAAAATTGAGAGAAAGTAAAATAATGGTTTATTGTCATTTCGTGCAAGAACCCATTTTAAAAAGAAAGAACAGAGCCATGCTTAATCTTATTTTTCAAATCTCATGCTCGAGTCTTAAAACAAATATTTGTCACCAAAAAGACAAATGATTTTTTTCCAAATATTTTTCCGTCTGATGATTCTTCTGAAAAACATTTGTCATCTTATGAAAACAAAATTTTTTTGAAAATACCTCGTACTATATTATTCTTGTAAATCATCTGTGCTTATCATCTGTCAAAATCTCTATCTCTCAATCAACAACTTGTGTCATTGATTGAGGGGGAGAATGATTACAATCGAATTAAAAAGAGTATTTTTAAACAATTGGCACGTAAATGAGCAAGATTTACTTTTGGAAAATCAAAATGAACAATGTTTTATACAATTGATTCAAAACCTTTGCTAATGTTATGTTTTCAAAAGATACTCATGCATGAGCAATGGAGTTTAAAGTCTGAATATTTGATCCTTATCGATTAAATGTTTTCATAAGCAAGTCACAATTCTTCTCAAAAGCTTTCAAAAACAATTTAAATCTATAAAGATCTCAAATTTCAAATGATTTGAAAATTGTGATCGGGGGAGAATTTGTGATTTAAATTGGATTTAAACTGATAACTTGATAATTGGTTTTATAATTGTTTAGCAAACTCTCCTCCATTCATGTGTCAAACGATTTCAATTTTTCCATGCATAGGTTAAGGGGAGCATCTATTTTAAACCAAAAAGGGATTGAAACGTGATTAATTTATTCCAAAGTGCAGGCTTTCCCTAATATGTGCAAAACTCTTTCAAAACTCGATGCACATATTGAGGGGGAGCAATTTTTATTGAAAACCACATTCTTTCCCGAAAATATCTTTAACTGTATGTGAATCACTGATTTTTGATCGGGAAAGTAATGTCGATATTTTTAGAAAATATTTACCAAAAGAAGTGAATTCTTCCTCTTGCCTCCATGTGCCAAAATGGTTTTAAACATATGTTGCACATGTTGAGGGGGAGCCGTTTTTCTAAAATATCAAAAACAATTCAGGTACAAAATGCCTTGATAATATATCACAAGTATCTGGATTGATTTTCAAATGGTTTTCAATTGGTTCCAATGGCAGATGAACAATACCAAATAGACCGACCAAACTTACTTTATGTATGGTGATATAAGGATGATAAGGTTAGGTATTAGTTCCCATGATCCGCCGTAACCGAGGGATCTACCAGGACAATCCACTAGATAGTGTAGAAGTCCTTAGGTATGATGAAAAAGGAGAAATGTGAGATATGGGAAGAGTGCGGATCGAGATAGAACTAGAACCGGAATAAACCCAACAAGGTTCTAGTTATGAAGTCTCGTAAGCATCAAGGGGTTGAAGAATGAAAAGAATTGAATGAGGAAAGGGTGAAACAAATAGCCCTCCAATATCTCAACCTTAGGCGTAAACCGGTTCAATACATATACTCTTGGTTGTTACTAAGGTAACACCGGTATTGAAGACAAGACATCATGGACCCAATGGACGACCGCACTACATCTTCCCAAACTACTCAAGTTCCTCTTAAAAGGACTTGTTTCATTCTCACAAGGGAACCGACATCATTTACCGACTTTCTCTTAGAGATGGTTGATACTGAAGAAGGAGACTGTTCGGAATTGGAAATTCCATGTTAAAGTGTCAGTCACCCCAATTATGGTCTAGCATATGTTAGCTCGTAGACTTGTAGTTATTTACGTTATTTAGTAGTTTATTAGTTAGTTTGTAGCGTAGATTAGTTTAGTGTAACACCGTGGAGGAATGACGGGTCTTTACCAACTATATGCCTGATCCACAGTCCGATAGGAGGACGTATCTTGTGGAACTATAAATACCCCTTCCATCCATGGAAGGTGTGTAATTGTCCCTAGCCAACTTTTACATATGGTGTCAAATGAATCGAGTCGAGAAATGAGACCGAATACGTGATTGACATAAATATAGAAGGTCCCATCCTATTTTCCTTGATTGGTGACTGTTTCTTTTTGGTACATCCCTTTCCACGACAACTTAATATAACCGAATATCCCAAGTTATTTTGCCATAAAACCAAATCACAAAAATACTCTACAAACCCTAGCACACAAGAAAAATCATCGGCATCCATCTTTTCTTCTGCTTCATCCTTTCTGTCGACCAAGGAAGGCTAACAAGGAGACCGTATGTGTTTCGTGGGTAACCCGTGATCGTGGGTGTGACTGGGGATCCATACGTGGGTTCATACATTGGGTCCAGGGGACATTGTTGATCTGGGGTGCTGACACCCATCCCAACATTTTGTCCGTGTTTCTTGCTTGCATTCATGCTTCAAGGGTAATATTTTCGACCTCGTTAATTCTCCCTTTGATTGTTTATAGTCTATCCTTCGAAGGTATTTCTGAAAACGCCTTGAATACATGCTAAATCGGATATATTTTCGTCACACGGAGTAATGAGAATAACATGATAATACTTATGCATTCGAGTAATTTGTTTTCTGTTTTGGACCGTCCCCATGAGTGCTATGAATCGACCCCATATGTTTCAACCACAATCGAATCTTTAACATGACCTAAACCTAGAGTAACCTCCAAGAATTTATATGGGGCGTACACCTTATTACATATATAAGGGTGTGTGTAAGTGTGATTTTATGTGAACTCATGACTCGTTAATTAACGATGGTCGTAGGTGTGTAAGCGAGGGCATAGGACTGTAGTTGTCTCGCATGGAGAGTCATCATGTCGTGTGGTGTTGTGTGTCGACGTTGTGTCACTTAAACAGATTGCAAATCAGATGTAAAGAATAAGGTGTGTGTGTCGTGTGCATGCTTGTTTTTTTTTGCGAATATGGTTAAATCAGGATGGGAACTTGCTCGTGTTTTCATGTGTGAGTTATGAGTGTGCATGGATTTTAATATTATAAGTCTGGTGTGTGGTGTGTCATTCGAATCAAGAGTTAGGCGTAGGGATGTGTGGCCTTAAAAATATCATGTGTATGAATGTGCATGGGAGGTCTAAACCTTGTATTAGCATGTTGCATGAAACAAATTCATTACAAATTCAGTAGCATGCAACTATCGACATTTAATAACTTATGTAAAACTTAACTAGGATAGTTAACATGGTTAACCCTAAGCTATGATAATTTGACACCTTGAGCTTTAGAACTTGGATAATTTATATATCAAACCCTAAACTTATATAGATTGTCATAATAAACCCTAATCTATAAGGATTGTCACTTTTGATACTTTAACTGTAATAGATGGTAACGTTGACTATAATGACTAAAATTACTAAAATGGGAAGATACTAAAAGTGGAAACCTGCCAAAAATGGAAAGCCGTCTAAAATGAATAATCCGATCTTAATAAGCGTTATTTAATTCATAGGTTCCGGACGGCGCGATTGATTCGTCTTGCGACTTTACTTTTCCATTGCTTGCTCCGATTGAGGTACAGATATTCTATCCCTTTTCAGTAGGGATTTCCCCTGACTTGCTGATCCCTTGAATTTGTTCGCTTATGATATATCTTTGCTATTGACTCTTTATTGACCCATTGATGTTGAACCTTTGATATCGATCCCTTTGCTATTGATCCTTTGCTATTGATCCTTTGCTATTGACCATTGCTATTGAACTACTGCTATTGAATCTTTGCTTTGCTATTGACCCTCCGTTATTGAACCACTATTCTCGAACTCCGCTATTGAACCTTTGCTATTGAACCTTTGCTACCGAACTGCTATTGACCTGTGCTATTAAATGCGTTATTGAACCTGGATATCAAAATATTGATATGAGACCTTGATATTGAACAATTGTTATGAACCTCGATTGTGAACTATTGATATTGCACCTTGCTTATGAAGACATATACATTGCTACACTTTGAACTTTTGTCTCGACTCGTCGCTTTGATACCCGAGCCATTAACTTGGCATGGGGGTTCCATGTCCGTGTCATTGATGCACCAATGGCATGACTCTAGTGTGGTTGAGTGATGTTCCACACCGTCCCTTTTGTTTGATATATGATTATGAGCTCAAGAAAGATATGTTTGGCCACTATGATTTGATTTGCGGGCGTATGGATGCATCCTAGATTTGATTTGATTTGCATTTGATATGATATGATTTGTTTTGGTGATGCGGTGCGTGTGTGCAATACACCTCCTCACATTTGGGAGCTAGCTACTCCATCGGTTACCGAGGTCTCCCTCATATTGGTTTGGTATTCCGAGGTCACCCTCCGAATACAATGGTTACTATTGGTTACTTGGTGCTATTGCCACTATTGATATGGTTTGTTTTGTTGGCTCGGGGTAGATTGATAACCCTTACACTTTTGATAAACCTATATTGTACTTTCCGTGACGCATCATAATCAGACACTTGTTCATTACTCAATACTCTTATATGATTCACTTTTACCAAGATATAGATACTCCATTACATTGATCTGTCACACTTTCATTCCGTTACTTGCACTATGGTTCCATTCACGCATCGGTTTATTATATGTTTATTGGATTTTGTTATGCTATTTATGTTTTATGTGACTCACCGATTTCTCGCTACGATATGATTGATATACGCTATCTCGATTTACTGTTGTCATCGATGATATGTGATCTCACCGTTATGTGACCTCGATTTGTCTCGGTGACCATGCTTGTGTGTAATCGATAGTTTTGTTGGTTTATCATGTGTACTTCGTTCAGTTAATTTCGTGGACTACGACTATCCGATAGTATCCTTATCTGCTTGTTGTCGACCTGCCATGTTTGCATTTATGTTTATGCTACGGTTTGATTGGGAAATGGTTCAGTTTGTGACGTTTGACTTGTTAATTCGTTTAATTGCCCTGCTATGTCTTCAATTCTTTTAATTATAGTGTTCATACTGTATGCCTACTTGTTACGTGTGACTGCCATGTTTTTGACTGCTGTTATGATACTAGTTATGTTTTCAATTAAGGGTTTTGACCTGTGTGAATTGCCATGCTCACTGATTTATTAATTGCTTCCGCTTTCCTGTAGATATCTGTTTGGCTTGTATGTATTTTGATTTCCTGAATTGATTGTATGACATATACGTTGTGTGGATGCTATGCCTACTATACTTGCTTATGTTTCAGCCTTGTATGTCTGGTTTGTATGTGCTTGTTGATATGTCATCGATGCCTTGCTTTGCTTTGTTCTCCTCGTTTCTCTTCATCTTAGATATCTCAGATAATGGTGTTCTCAGAGGATCCTCCTTGACTCATTGATTCCTTTCCATTGCGACCTTGTTATTGTTCCTTTGTTTCGCTTCAGATTTGATTTTGTTTAGCTCGCTTTGTTATATCTGCTCTTTGGGCTTTTTAAGCTCAAAGATTTCTTTTCCTACTAAAGCAGTTTTTAGGTTTGAAGATGGGCTTTGTTGGTGAGAGTTGGATCATTTGAGTGGACTAACCATAGTTACCTTATCATTTGGTTTCATTTTGGCGGGCTATTGTGGGAGATTTCATATCATTTTAAACATTTTGGATTTTGTAATTTCTTGTAAATCTTTGGTTTTATGACTTGGTACATTATTATTTCAAGACTTCGCTTGAAAATTTTACTTGTATGTTCCGACATGACACCGCATCATGACACTTCTACCCTTGTCGGGTTGGGGTGTTATGTAAGGGGTGGTGCTTTCTCAATCTAACCTTTTACATTTTACAAAGCAAGTCTCTAGCTTGAACACCCATCTCTCTACTTTCTCTCTCTAAAATGGCTATCATGTATTTTGATCATCCAAGACCACCCGAATCATCATAACAACAATAGTTACGATCCTACAATTGGTACCAGAGCCATGGTTATTGTGTTGTGTTGATTCTTTGTGGTTTTGATTCTTGTAAAAAAACTGTTTTTGTACTTTATGATGGTCGGATAATTTTCTTTAGTATACTTGTGGTTAACAGTTTTGCTACACTGGTTTTAATATCCTTTTTGGTCAAAAGTGTCATGTGGTATATCAATGAATATTTGTCTTGTGTCAAGTTTTTGTCCAAGTCATGCTCTTTATTCATTTTTGTATGACGTTTTTACCAAAAGCTGGATATATTTGTGGTCTTGTTGTGGTGATACAATGGTCAAACTGGGTCAAAACAGTCATATGTTGCAGCTTCTGTCATGTTTTTCTGGGTTTAGTATGAAGGTGGTCGGAAAATGGTCGGAAAACTCGCCGGAATATCAAGTTAGCGACTTGTCCTCATAAAAGTCCAGATTCAATGAATGTCTCGTAGCAACTTGACACAAGATAACCATAGCGACTTGTCTTTACAAGTCGTAGCAACTTGGCCTAGCGAGTTGACCTAGCGAGTTGACCTAGCGAGTTGGGTTAGCGAGTTGACTCATGTCTAATATATGTTAGCGACTTGTAACTGAACAAGGCCTAGCGACTTACACCTAGCGACTTGACACAAAAGATGAAGAGACTTGACTGAAAGGAGATGAAGATGAAGCTAAATGACTAGACCACAAGACCAAACCAAATACCAAAACGACTCGACCTCAGTGCTTAACATCATCAGTCCAAGATATAGAAAAAGGGTAAATCGAATTAAAAAATTAACTGTATAACAACTTCGATCCAAAACCATCAACCACCATTCTATCATTTTCTCATATCAATCTTCAACTACAAATCAACCTATTCCTAGATCAAGACTCGACTCAAATACATGATCTCAGTCTATGTTTTTCGTGTTACTCAAAGTAAGTGCAAGACTTGAAGGTCTTTGAGTACGAATATCATCTAAAACATCATCGATCTATGTCTCAAAGATTAAATGGACAATAATTTCAAACTAATCTCAGAAGTTTCTCAATGTTTTTCCAAAGAAATATTAAGACTCAAAGGTCTTTTTACAAGAGAAAATTTCATCAATGATTGATTCGATTTAAAAAAATAAAAGGTAAGCTATGACTCAACATGAAGACTCAAATCGATAGCATCATAAATGAATCGTATCAAATCAAAAAACTCGGATCTAATGCAATATTATAAATCTCAGCCTTGTTCCTTGTGATTGGTTCTTTAAACTCATAGATACCATTCGATCTATTCACATAGGAACATCACCTCATTGATCTTGTTAGGAGTTTAATCCTTTTAATATCCGAAAAATTGAAAGAAAGACAATAACTATTTTGTTATCATCTTTCTCTCTAATCGGTTTTAAAACTAACATAAACAAAGCTCTAATCTTTAACCAACCTGGGGTTATTTGTTAGAAGCCTACTCATCAACGATAGATGCATCTCGCATCACACCATCCCTGTGGTTGTGACTATATCAATCCATCCCTGTGGCGAATCAAAGCCTCAAGTCGTTCTCTATGGCGAGGTTATTTTGAATAATCAAAGATCTTTAAGGAAATGATGGGTTTGATTGAGTTATGAGATCCGTTTTGAGGATTGCTGGTTTTATGTGGCGATCCATATTGTTTTGTGATATGTCTGTGGTGTGAGATATTGACAGAAAAAAGGGGGCGCAAAATTATTGGAGTGAAATTAGGGTTTGGTTAATTGGATTTGGGACTGATATCAGTGGTGAGAGGCGGAATATTGAAGAGATATTAGGGTTTGAGTTTGAGTATTATTTGGGTATGTGTAAGATTGTGAGTATTAATACTCGGTGGATTAGGGTTAAGAGTGGTTTTGCTGACTATGGACATGGGCCGGATCTTGTACTTATTTCGTGGACCGTGTATGTTGCAGATTATAAGGGCCCCTAGTTCTTTGTTGTAGAAATGTGTGAAAAACGTTATCCCTAGGTGTATTAACATTCAGTTTATAACATAAATTTAAAACGTTGTTATCCTAATATTTGTGTTAAAATTATGGATACACTATTTTGTTATGATTAAGTTGGTACTTGGACCGTGTATACGTCATTTGAAGATTTACGTGATATTTCTTGGACGTGATATTAACGAACATGTACATGGGCCTGGTATTAAATGAATGATTTGAAGGAACGGGTGTTAACTCCTTTTTGGACTTTGGAATGTGGTGAGACAGATTCTATATGGGCATTTTTCAAACATGTAACTACTTGTGATTTATGATTGACTCAATCATGGGCTGATGTAATCTATTGCGACGATCATGTTAATGTTGAATTGGATGGTTGATGATGTTGTTGATGGTGGATAATGAACAGTTGCTGAACCACTACATGATCCCCTAAAACAGATATTCACCGAAACCAAAATTGTCATAACACATTCAAACTGACGTTGTTTGCGGTTTAGTCTTGATTTTGTAAAATCCTGCGAAAGAAACTATTTCTCGGTTTAAATCATAGACTTGTAAAATCACGTGACAATGGAAACATCCTAGTAAAAGTAAAGTGCATTTACGGATCTTTCTTACGGTTTACTCTTGGTTTTGTAAAATCCCGTGAAAGAAACTATTTCTCAGTTTAAACCATAGAGTTGTAACATACCGTAATGATGGAACCATCTTGGGGAAAGGAAAGTGTATTTCGAGATCTCCTATTTGATGTTGGTGCTACGTTTTCTGTTTCGAAGAAGGGATAAAAGAGTGTACTTCATGAATTGGATGTGTGTTTGGATATTCGTCATGTCTGTTTGGTTATTACAAGGTTTTACGGGGTTATGTGCATTTAACCATGGTCGGGATGAAAACCATTATCATAGTTCACTTAAAACGTGAAAGTGGGCTAGATTTGAGCTTTTAACCAGAAGATGTGACAACGGAGTTAATTCACTATTATTTATTTGAGGTTGAAGTGAAATATCACGGGCGAGTGTACTTAGTATCTGAAGGTATCGGGGATGGTTGGATGAAGATTCTTCAAGATCCTTGTTCGAGCTTATTATAAAAAATGAAGACTTAGAAATCTAGTTATTGTTGGATGTCTTTTACCTTTTCTTTTACCACTTGGGGGAATTGGGCTCTTACAACCACAAAATAACTATCATTTTAAGGAGTTACGTTGTAGTGCTCAGTGTCACATTCAATTGTGGATTTTCAAGAGGTGATGTACATCTTATACTTGATGGTTGGTTGGATGAAGAGTATAGAGTACTTAGAGATTCAATGGAGGATGAAGTCTCGACCGCTCTTTGTTACATATGTGCAAGTTTAAGTCACGAGTTCGAGTTAGTTTACTTGTGGTCAAATTCATCATATTGGGTTTCTCCATCACCGTCACACCAAAGAGCCCTCTTGAATGATAATGGGGTGATTACATGTTTTTCCAAGAGAGTTTGAAAAGAGAGAGATTATGACGTATGAAAACAACAGTTCATGCCTCGTACTCTAAAGAAAAGAAAAGTGTACGCTTCAGTGTGCTTTATCTTCTGAAGAAGAGAAATATTCTCACTTATGACCATTCTCATCAACATGCTTCATGCTTCTTCTATGCGCTTTCGATTATCAAGTGAACCGGGCTACTGTTGATTGTTTTCTTATTCCACTTGCTCAACTATAATGACGATGACGACATCATGTGCTAATTTTGCGAGGGAGAAGTGTGAATAGACTACATTTGGATGATGTTCACTTATTCAATCAAGAATGGCAACTCCGTATGCAATTCTTGAGGGGGAGAAGAAGTGTGAATTTACTGCATGGTTGATTGATTTACGAGAATATATGGTCATCGGCTCCTAACTCATGTAAGAACCGAGCTTCTTCTCGAGTCATCTTTACATGGAGTTTCTTCTTAGAGCCTTTGGTTGACATCTTCATACGGACCGATGAGTTTATTGACAAAGTGCTTCGGTTAATTCTTCACGTGCACATCAACATGATGATTCCGAACAACCTTATGTTCTTGTTTGATGTGATTGTTTGCTTGGGGTTACCATTTCGTGTGTTCGCTATCGGGTGATTGCTAATTTCCTTGATGAACATCTTTCATTCTTGTTTGATTGGGAGGGATTTAAGTTAAGGGGTTTGCAAGATGTAAGTTAATTGGGATGCTTTTTGGTGAGTTGAAGGTGTTAACTATTTATTCCCCAACTGGAAAATCTTGAAGAAGGTCGAGTCTACAGTCTTTCTACATTTTCTGCTACATGTTCGAAGACTAAAGACGAGTTGCATTTAACGATCTAAAGACTTCTTCTTAATTCGGGCATTTATTAAACGATTGTCGGTTTAGGGGAGAGCACTAATTGGGGGAGAGTGAAATGCCATATTTAATCCCCAATTAGACTTGCTCATTCTGTTCTTCAGCAAGTTGATTCTCACAAAGACTTCAAGCGATCTTCTCAACAGATTTCAAGTATTTGGGCTGATAATATGTTGCTGATTCTGAAGTGTCAAAACCAGCAAGGGGGAAGGAGACAAGCATCTAAACGCGAGTAAACTTGATGAACTTAATACTTCTAAGTGATTGAAGATATCCTGGGAAGACAAATGTTATTACCGCAGAGAAACTCAAGGTTTGACTCATGGCGAGTAAACTTGATGAACTTAATTCTTCTAAGTGATTGAAGATATCCCGGAAGACTAATGTCATTACGCGAGAGAAACTCAATGTTTGACTCAAGGCGTTTAGTGTTCTTATTCCAACTATGTGGGGAAGAGATGGAAGAGTTAGTTTATGAAGATGAAAGATTTTGATGTATCACAACATCGGGGAAGATTGTGTGATGATTTAGTAATTGATTAGATATAATCACTTATTCCGTGTTGACATCCGCAGAGATTGTCACCGCAGAGATAATCGATGATTCGCCCGCCTCTTCAATGTTATCGGTTATTCTCTCTTGGGCATTGGTACTTCGGGTTCTTGAGCTTCATACACTTTCTTCGTGGGAGAGAAAAGTATACATCGGGTTATTCTTTGGCTATTGGACTTAATCTACTACTTGATGGTATAAGTTTCTTTGTCTTTGGGTATATGTGTATTCGGGTTCGTGAGCTCTAGTCTAAGAGACCGACCGCATCAATTCGCTACTGGGGAAGTGGTTTCTTGACAACTTGTGGTATGGATTGCTTGAGACTTGGTGGATATGGAATCGAGAATATTATTTAAATGTGGGATGATACGTTGTCGTTGTTCTATTGGATGATATAACCTCGAGCGAAGAATCACGGTGATTATTCTTAAAAGGATCAAGCAAGTTCGATGATAATGGTGTGCTTCTTTGTGCACCGCTAAGGGAAGCTTGAAAGAAAGCTTTGAATCTTTCACCTAAAGGATTTTCGGTTTGGGGAAGTCGCCAAAGTCTCACTTCGGATGGTTCAATTTCTTTCTTCAATGCAAGAGCCTCAAAAGCTTTGGTGGTGAATGTTTAAGACATGATGACTTCTATCTTCTACAATGGGGTGCTCGATATACTTATCTCTCGTACTGTATCATCATCTTCTTAAACTATATCATCTACTCTATCTTTGTATATATTTTCAAAACCAAAATACAAAAATATAAAACCAACAAAAGAAAATAGAAAATAGAAAATTTCAAAACCCATAAAATCAAAAATTTCAAAAATACCAAAAATATGTTTTCTCTAGACATGTCTTGGTATCGATAACATCTACGGTCTTAGAAATGTCATTCAATAATGGCACGGGACCATAGATGAAGTTCGGCGAGGAGGTGTAAATATTTCTTTTCAAAACATGTCACAAACAATGGCTTGCGATTATTTGATCGTGACCCGTGCTTAAAACTATGGTTTGCTATTATTTCAGATAGCAACCCGCTCTTCAAGGAAGGAAAGTGTTGCGCTAAAAATTTTTCTCAAATATTTCGTGCACTTATCCTAAAACAGATTTGAGGAAAGTATGTCGAAGGATTGCTGTTCCTACACAAATTTTTTTCCGTCTAAAATTCTTCAGTAAAATATTTGTTGTTTTCAAAAATGGTGGAAAATGAGTTGCTGTAAAAACAATCAGAATCAGAGTTTTTATATAAATTTGAAAACTCAATCAATGACTTCAGCGCTTTTAAAATTTTCAGAAAATGAGTCATTGATTGAGGGGGAGAATGTTTTCAAATTAACATCATCTAACGGGCTTTCTTAATTATCCTACGTGCTTAATTAAAAATGATATTTGCCTATGTCGAAGGACTAGGAATTTAGGATATGATTGTTAGGATTAGATGATTAGAGTTTGATTAACACATAAACCCCATGCCTTATATGATCTGATTGTTATGTTGGATTGACTGTTATTAGTCGATTGCTGTTTGGGTGATGTCGACTACCATATATATGTTTGTGTCCACTAACATATGCAGGTATATTGGTATATAAGTATGTTCCCGATCTGGATCCCACATAATATGATGATTGGATGCCGAAAGGAAAGGGTAACTATATATTGGGTTGACAAATGAAGAAACGGAGCTTAATTGGACTTCAATGGAGAGTTGGCATAAATGCAACGTAAGAGGTGTCACTGCATCAGCAGATGGTTTTCTTCTAAGAGATTGAAGAAACGGAGCTTAATTAGACCTCAGTTGGCATTAAAATGCAACGTAAGAAGTCTCACTGCATTTGCAGATGGTTTTTCTTCCAACCCTCAAAGAACAATAACAAAAGCTTCTCAACCACTAATGTATCTTTGTGCAAGATACCATTTTTAAACAATTTTTGATAAATTTGAATAAAATTGTTTTGAAAATGGAAAATATTGTTTTTGAAAATTAATTGGACTAAATTTTGAAAATCACCGGACTTCATTTTATCAAAACTTAAGTCACTCAATCATCGACTATGGTCATCGATTGAGGGGGAGAGTGATTTAAAATAAAATATTTTCAAACGATATTTTTTCACCAAAGTCCGGTTTGTACAATAATAAGTGGTGATCTAAAGATTTAATGTTATGTCATGATATGATTTTTTCTTTAGAATCAAGATCTTACAAAATGAAATTTTTTATGTTCTTGTTTGATTGTGAAATTATTTTATTTTACATAAAGATCTCTTAAAAACTATCATACCTGACACTAACAATCTTTAATGTCTTAAATTGATCCTTATCAGTCATTTTTCAAAATTAAATGTTGCCACGTCTTTCCCCAAACTTTTCTAAATGATTTAAATCAAATGGGATCACAAATCTCAAATGGTTTGATATTTTTGATCGAGGGAGAGATCGTGAGTTAAATCTCAAATCTGTTTAAAGGGAATTGGTTTTAGTCCTTTAAAGGCACTCCTGTCTCCATGTGCCAAATGACTTCAAATATACAATGCACATGTTGAGGAGGAGGATTTATCCAAAAAGAAGATGAGTTTTTAAACCTGGCCACATTTTCTCCTATGTTTTCTAAACCTTGTTAAATCACTTAGGATCCAAAATCTCAAAGGGTTTGATATTTTTTATCAGGGGAGAATTTGTGATTTAATATGAAATTTGATAAAAGATGATCATTTTGATTCAAAAGTGCTAGTTCTCTCTAATATGTGCTAAACTCTTTCGTTTATGGATGCACATATTGTCACACCCCCAAAATATCGCAGCGGAACGATAGTGTCATTGGGGTATGACGTCATAGCACAAAGTATGGATACAAAAAACGACCTCTATAATGAGACGTTTTGAAAAGTTTACCATTCGATTTCCAATGTCAAAGTTTACACAACAAGAAATCACAAAGTTTGATAATACATAAAGAGTTTACAAAACATGTCGAATGGTAATTGTTAAAAACACAAGACTCCAGTGTATGCCATGTGACCCAAAAGCTCCATGAAATGCTATCACCTTAAGACCTGAGATAAACATGCTAAAAGTGTCAACACAAAGGTTGGTGAGTTCATAAGTTTGTAATAAAATGATTTGAAATACTTTGAGAAATGTTCACACAAAGAAAGGCATTGTAATCCACTCGCCCAAGTTCCGCCCATACAAAACTTGCAACCCGTGTGTTCACAACCCATTGCCTAAAATAGAATGACAATCATGAATATACACATTAAGGTAGTTAAAAGTATAAATGTCACCACAAGGGTCTTCCAACAACTCGTGTTGGGATGTTCCTCCAACGCTCACGCTGGGATGTATCCATAAAATGGCCTTCCAACATATAAATATTGGGATGTTCCTCCAACGACTCACGCTAATGTATCCAAATAAATGGCCTTCCAACATATAAATGCCGGATGTTTGTTTAAGTCTAGTCACTACACGCACCAAGTCTAAAGTATAAGTAAAGTTGTTTGGTAAAAGAGTTTAAATGTTTGGATAAATAAGCACGTATCTCGCCCCAAATAGTTTATAGGAATTTAAACAAGTAAAAGCGGGGTATGAACTCACCTGGTGTGATTGATATGCTAACAAAATGAAGTGCACGAAAGTGAGGCTCGGAAACTATCCGCGACCTAAAATGAATGTTATGACTTGAGTTATGATATGTTGTCGTGAATGCATGATTTGAAAACGATCACCCAATATGCTACTTGAAAACTAGTTATAAAAATATTGTTACTTGAATGTGTGACGGTTCCTTGTCAAAAATAATTACTTTGAGCTAATGGTGAAAATGTAGTTAAAATTACGCAACGGTTTTAGTAATTGACAAATCGGTTTACATCGGACTTGACGTAATATATACATAGGAAAACTAACTGCTTTTAAGGTCCATTTCCGAAACGTCCGCTTAGGCCCTCAAAACCTTGATTAAAATCCCGACAGCATACTAATGCTGGGAATAGTGTTTTCAAGACGCTTTTGACTCAAAGTTCGTTAACCATAACTCACTGCTTTAAGTCCGCTTTTCAAGTTCTTTATATCCACGCCAAGGTAATCAAGAGTACTAATATATTTTAAACTTCGGAGACTTCACGAAATTTTAAGGCCACTGTTTGGTCAGTTAAAACTCGGACTGCATGTACATTTTCCGGAAAATTGTAGTTTTAAATCGTAACTTGAAAACCACGTATCTTTTTCGTTATAACTCCGCTTTAGTCCGCTCAAAAGGCCACGCTCATAACTAAAAATCTATTTTCTAAAACTTTAATAAAACTTATAAAATGACTAACTTTTCGGAAAAATTATAATTTCGACAAAGCGCTTCGCTTATTTTAAACTTACCATTTTATCTACTTGTTTAACCACAACTTCACCACAAAAATCCCTTAATCTACTCATCACCAATCCTACTAGTAAAACAACTTCATTTGATCATAACCAAAATAAATATTCATTGTGAGGCTAAAAATATATATACAAACTTAAATAAACATATATAAAATTTATGTAACCATTTCCTCCAAAAACCACAACTAGACTTTGATGATCCATTTTTCAAACTTCTCATTTTTATAAACTTTTAACTAGCACATGATTGTTATAAATATTTATATAGTACATATGGGTGATAATCTTGGATGATAATGAATAAAATCACAACAAATCAAATATGACCATGAGGACTTCAAGAAAATGTATGAAAAATATATATGAAAAGGTAAAAGATAAAGTTTCATGCTTACAAGTTGCTTGATGAGGTTTATGATCAAGGATTAAGCTTAAACACCCTAGGTTTTTATTTCAAAACCTAAAACAAGAGTGTTACTAGATTGTGTAAAACTTGATTAGAAAATTTTGATGAGATCCTCCTTGATAAACAATGGTGGCCGGATTTTAGATGGAGAAGAAGAAGAGAATTTTGATCTTTCACACTTGAATTATTAAGATGAATGTGTAAGAGTTTGAGTGTAGAATAATATATGTAAGAAAATCTTGCAAAGTCTTGAAATCATGTAATTAATAATGCATGTACATATATTTATTATTATTATTATTATTATTATCATTATTATTATTAGGTAAATGTATAAGTGTAAGTTATGTAAAGTTACTTGAAAGTAAGTAGTAACTTGTAGTATTGTTAAGTAATATTAGTAAGTTGTATACACATTTGAATATTTAAGGTAGAGTTAGATAAAATAAATTTTCACGGGTCAAGATAAAATATATTGTAGTCATAAAATTATAAAAATACATTTCTTGCAAAATTTGAGTGAAATAATAATTATCGTGTAGTTTTTAAGAAAACCGTCGTAATAATATAAATTTAACAATTTATATACAAAATAAATTTAAAACACTAGGTAAACTCAAAATATTATTTTTATAAACTTAATGTAAGTATAAAAATATATCGGGATCATTTTTGGAAGTATCGGATTAAATGTTCAAAATAATAAATTACGCGATAACGTTTATTTAATAAGAAAATAACGTAATGAAAAATGCAAAACCATGCACGAACCGTTATGAAATGATGAATATGGAATATGAGAAATGACCGAAATTGAGAATTGTGACATTCTTCCCCGATAGAAGAATCGCCTCGCGATTCAATCGATGATACTTAAAGTTCTACCCTTAGGTTTAGAGAAATCGAATGTATGGTCAAAGTGCTTATGCCAAAACTTACGCGCCTAGGTTTCTTATCTAAGGAGACTCACCGAATCAATAATACGGTGGATCACTTAATGGTCTAGGAAAACGCACCGCCACGAGATTGCGGGCTTCCTCGGTCCCTATATAGAATGCTCGACCCGGGTGGACCGATATTGAGTATGTGGTTTGGGTTATTTCCTTCAATTGCCACCGCTAGAGGAGCTTGCATCGGTGGCTTATTCAATCGAGGACAATTATTCGTGTAGTGATTCGGTCGTTGCACTCGTAGCAAGTCCTTTGGTTATTCCTCATGTTGCCCGTGTTAACCGTTGTTATTGGTCTTGCACGCCTCTACATCGGCTTGAAAATGACTCGACCGATTGCATATTGTACATAAGCGTGTGGCTTGGACTTTGGTGATGATAAGCACATTTAGCACATTTGGGATGTGTACCCGATACTCTCTTTGTTCAGCATCAGTTGCCACAAAAACTCTTGCCCTTTTGTTGTCTCGCTACCACGCCTATCCGCTTATTCGACCCACTTGCTTCCTTCCTCTTATCAACGCTCTTCAAAGTACCATTTCTAACCATCTCGTCTGCCGTGGTTCCCGCCTCAAGATTGCACTTTGTATTGTAGACGGCCTCGCTTGTTTTCACAGCCCACGGATTTCGGGACAAGACCATATATGTACCTCGAGATTCTCTTGGACTCGGGGTAACTAGATGAGGAACTAGTCTAGCTAACTCATGAAATCGGTCTGTAGGTCTGCGTGACCACCCCTATCATGGAGTGGTGATAAAATTCATCCTCCGTTTCAGATTTCATTGTCCGGCAAGACTCTCTTCAATAACGCCTTAAATTCGTCCCATGTCATACCTATAGTCGCCTCTCCGCCTCTAGCTCAGTAGTGTGTGTTCCACCATGTCAATGCCTTCCCGATAGCAAACAAGCAAGATACTTCACCCTCCGATGTGTGGCACAATTGTCGATGTCGATCACCGACTGCCTTCTCTACCCATCGAGTATACGCCAGCACCTCCTATACCATCAAACTCCAAAGGTTTGCATGCCGAAAATTCCTTATATGTGCATCCAATTCGTTGTTGTTGTTGTTGTTGTTGTTGTTGTTGTGTGTACCGCCACTACATTGTTGGTGTCGCCAAGATTCCCGCTCCCGTGGTTTCCGAGTTATTCATATGATTTCCAACTTGTGTGACAATAGTGGGAAGCAAGATTTGAAGTTGTTGAGCGATGATGGCGGCAAAGTCGTGGTTTCCGCCAATGTTGTTGTCATTGTTACCCATGTCGCTACCACCTCCTCTACCTCCACGCCCACCGCCATTCCACCTTCGCACCGCACCACCGGCCAAGATCGCGTGTTACCTCTTTGGTGCCATGATCTCTCGCAAGGAAAGAACCGTTGAATTCCCAATGTCTATACTTAACGTCCTCAAATATAATACCACGCCACAAATTGGTTCCTAAGGTGTCCACATCGATCTACGATGCGTGGTCGCATATGTCCACTTGAGTTGTGACGCATTTATAATTATGTTGGCCACCATAATTATAATTGCCTCATTTCACACATGTACATACCACCAAGCATACATGTCTCGCGATTGGTGTTACTTAAATAGGTAGCCATTCTATCATCCGATTCTAAACGGTGAAGGAGGGATTTAGGTAGGTATCTAGGAAGAGTCGCACTTGGTGTATAGGAAATTCCGTTAGGTGCTAAAGTCACTATGAGGTTTAGTCGCCGCTAGCTCCCAAAGTATCCTCAAGAGAACTCCCATCCTCGGGCAAAATCATCAAATCTATCCGACTTTATAGTAACACTTATTTAGCTCGATCTCGCATCTCATCAAACAAGAACTGCCACGAGATCAAGTTAGATAAGTGCTCACATCGAGCTCCATATCTTTGATGACCCAACTAGATTTTGGGACTCCCTATTGGTACAAGGAAACTACGTTATCTAATGAGGTGGTTCTAGAAGGAATACTTAAGAAAACATATGCACGAAAAGTGTGTAAGGTGATAGGAAAAGAAAGGATCGACGTGAGAGCGGTTATAGTCTAGGAACTAAAATGCAACCTAGTTCTCTATAACCAAGGCTCGATACTAATCATCACACCCCAAAATATCGCAATGAACGATAGTGTCATTGGGGTATGACGTCATAGCACAAAGTATGGATACGTAAAACGACCTCTATAATGAGACGTTTTGAAAAGTTTACCATTCGATAAATATGTTAAAGTTTACACAACAAGAAATCACAAAGTTTGATAATACATAAAGAGTTTACAAAACATGTCGAATGGTAATTGTTAAAAGCACAAGACTCAATGTATGCCATGTGACCCAAAAGCTCCATGAAATGCTATCACCTTAAGACCGAGATAAACATGCTAAAAGTGTCAACACAAAGGTTGGTGAGTTCATAAGTTTGTAATAAAATGATTTGAAATACTTTGAGAATGTTCACACAAAGAAAGGCATTGTAATCCACTCGCCCAAGTTCCGCCCATACAAAACTTGCAACCCGTGTGTTCACAACCCATTGCCTAAAATAGAATGACAATCATGAATATACACATTAAGGTAGTTAAAAGTATAAATGTCACCACAAGGGTCTTCCAACAACTCGTGTTGGGATGTTCCTCCAACGCTCACGCTGGGATGTATCCATAAAATGGCCTTCCAACATATAAATATTGGGATGTTCCTCCAACGACTCACGCTAATGTATCCAAATAAATGGCCTTCCAACATATAAATATTGGGATGTTTGTTTAAGTCTAGTCACTACACGCACCAAGTCTAAAGTATAAGTAAAGTTGTTTGGTAAAAGAGTTTAAATGTTTTGATAAATAAGCACGTATCTCGCCCCAAATAGTTTATAGGAATTTAAACAAGTAAAAGCGGGTATGAACTCACCGGTGTGATTGATATGCTAACAAAATGAAGTGCACGAAAGTGAGGCTCGGAAACTATCCGCGACCTAAAATGAATGTTATGACTTGAGTTATGATATGTTGTCGTGAATGCATGATTTGAAAACGATCACCCAATATGCTACTTGAAAACTAGTTATATAAAATATTGTTACTTGAATGTGTGACGGTTCCTTGTCAAAAATAATTACTTTTGAGCTAATGGTGAAAATGTAGTTAAAATTACGTAACGGTTTTAGTAATTGACAAATCGGTTTACATCGGACTTGACGTAATATATACATAGGAAAACTAACTGCTTTTAAGGTCCATTTCCAAACGTCCGCTTAGGCCCTCAAAACCTTGATTAAAATCCCGACAGCATACTAATGTGGGAATAGTGTTTTCAAGACGCTTTTGACTCAAAGTTCGTTAACCATAACTCACTCGCTTTAAGTCCGTTTTCAAGTTCTTTATATCCACCAAGGTAATCAAGAGTACTAATATATTTTTAAACTTCGGAGACTTCACGAAATTTTAAGGCCACTGTTTGGTCAGTTAAAACTCGGACTGCATGTACATTTTCCGGAAAATTGTAGTTTTAAATCGTAACTTGAAAACCACGTATCTTTTTCGTTATAACTCCGCTTTAGTCCGCTCAAAAGGCCACGCTCATAACTAAAAATCTATTTTCTAAAGCTTTAATAAAACTTATAAAATGACTAACTTTTCGGAAAATTATAATTTCGACAGCTCGCGCTTATTTTAAACTTACCATTTTTATCTACTTGTTTAACCACAACTTCACCACAAAAATCCCTTAATCTACTCATCACCAATCCTACTAGTAAAACAACTTCATTTGATCATAACCAAAATAAATATTCATTGTGAGGCTAAAATATATATACAAACTTAAATAAACATATATAAAATTTATGTAACCATTTCCTCCAAAAACCACAACTAGACTTTGATGATCCATTTTTCAAACTTCTCATTTTTATAAACTTTTAACTAGCACATGATTGTTATAAATATTTATATAGTACATATGGGTGATAATCTTGGATGATAATGAATAAAATCACAACAAATCAAATATGACCATGAGGACTTCAAGAAAATGTATGAAAAATATATATAAAAGGTAAAAGATAAAGTTTCATGCTTACAAGTTGCTTGATGAGGTTTATGATCAAGGATTTATCCTAAACACCCTAGGTTTTTATTTCAAAACCTAAACAAAGAGTGTTACTAGATTGTGTAAAACTTGATAGAAAATTTTGGTGAGATCCTCCTTGATAAACAATGGTGGCGGATTTTAGATGAAGAAAAAGAAGAAGAAACTTGACTTTCACACTTGAATTATTAAGATGAATGTGTAAGAGTTGGAGTGTAGAATAATATATGTAAGAAAATCTTGCAAAGTCTTGGGAAATCATGTAATTAATAATGCATACATATATTTATTATTATTATTTTATTATTATCATTATTATTATTAGGTAAATGTATAAGTGTAAGTTATGTAAAGTTACTTGAAAGTAAGTAGTAACTTGTAGTATTATTAAGTAATATTAGTAAGTTGTATACACATTTGAATATTTAAGGTAGAGTTAGATAAAAATAGATTTTCACGGGTCAAGATATAATATATTGTAGTCATAAAAATTATAAAAATACATTTCTTGCAAAATTTGAGTGAAATAATAATTATCGTGTAATTTTTAAGAAAAGCGTCGTAATAATATAAATTTAACGATTGATATACAAAATAAATTTAAAACACTAGGTAAACTCAAAATATTGTTTTTATAAACTAAATGTAAGTATAAAAATATATCGGGATCATTTTTGGAAGTAGCGGGTTAAATGTTCAAAATAATAACTTACGCGATAACGTTTATTTACTAAGAAAATAACGTGTAATGAAAAATGCAAAACCATGCACGAACCGTTATGAAATGATGAATATGGAATATGAGAAATGACCGGAAATTGAGAATTGTGACACATATTGAGGGGGAGCGAATGGTTTTTTAATGGCTTGTGTGATCGTAAAAGTACTTCAAATGAACTCTTTCCTCTATGTGATAAAATGATTTCAAATATCCTACGCACATATTGAGGGGGAGAATTTACCAAGAAAATCAAATGGCTTTTTCTATGAAAATTGTGATCAAAGAAAATATTTCAAAGTCCTCTTGCCTCCATGTGCTAAACAATTTCTAAATCATATGCACATGTTGAGGGGGAGGTTTTCTAAATGATCAAAACTTGATCTCGTATCAAAAGTACCTTGATTGATTTTCCAAATGATTTATCTATTGGTTTCAAGAAAGAATGAACTATACCAAAAGATCGACCATTTTACTTTATGCATGGAGTTATAAGGATGGTTAGGTTAGGTATTTGTTCCCACGATCCGCCATAACCGGAGGGATCTACCCAGGGACAATCCACTAGATAGTGTAGAGTCCTTAGGTATATTGAAAAAGGAGAAAATGAGAATATGGGGAGAGCCGATCGAGACAGAGCTAGTAATCGAACAAACCCAACAAGGTTCTAGTTATGAAGTCTCGGTAAGCATTGAAGGGTTGAAGAATGAAAATAAATGAATATGAAAAGGGTGAAAAGAAATAGCCTCCAATAATTCAACCTTAGGGCAAGAACCGGGTTCAATACATATGCTCTCGGTGCTTACTAAGGTAACGCCGGTATTGAAGACAAGACGTCATGGACCCCGTGATGCATCGCACTAAACTTCCCAAGCTACTCAAGTTCCTCTTAAAAGGGCTTGTTTCATTCTCACGGGAACCGACATAATCTATCGACTTTCTTAAAGATTGTTGATATTGAAGAAGGAGACCTCTCCCTAGTCTCCCAGATAGGAACCAAATGTGCACTTTTGAGTTTAGAACCAAGAGATCATCCACAATATCTCATTAGGACACAAAATTAATGAAGACTTGCTGCTTCACACAATGTGGAAAGTAAGTATATATTGAGAGTCCTACGCATTATCTTTGTGGTATTGCCAGAACGTCCGAGTGATATGTTAAATATTCACGATGAAGATGGAAATCCTTCTAGAGCCAACATCAAACAAGCTCTTGGTGGGTGACATGTGAGATCTTTTCTAAAAGATCAAGCTTGTGACAACCGGATAGAAACAATGGGGCGATTCAATCTTGAATCAACCTTGGTCCATGAAATGAATTGACGAATACTTTTGGAAAACCATTCGATGTGCAAATCTTCTTTTCTAGCACGTCGAATGTGTATTTATGTTTTCAAACACAAAAAGTATCTCTGATTGAAAAAATATTGTTGGGAACTATATTTAAAGTTGATAAGATAAAATACATGAAAGATGAAGGACTATTGAAGACAAAGAAAGACAAGTGACCTACTTGTCAAAGAAGTATTTATTATCTAGTCCCTTGTAGTCATTTGTAACCCTAGTATCTCTATTATATAAAGAGATACAAGGAATTAGGTTTATGTGTGTGAAGATGTAAAACACCAAAGGTGTGTGTGTGTGTGGGAAAACCTAGGCGTGGGGTGCCTAGGGTTTTGGTGAATGTCGACATATAGTGTTTAGCCTCAAGGATCATTGATCCCTGTTAGATTGTAACCGTCTTAGAGTTGATCGTCTAGGATTGGGGCTATAGATGTGTTTTGTAGAACACATGATGATGACGAAGAAACCTTAATAATAACAATGATAGTTTGATTATTCCGTTGTGCATATATATTATTGTTCATTGTTATTTGTGCTAATTGATTGTCCTAGATAAGGTCTAAACAACCTAGAGCATCGATTCTAACATGTGGTATCGATCCGTGTTCTTGATATCTAGGATCTACAAGGTTTCTCAAGAATATGGCGAAAAGATGAAGAAATTCGAATCAAAATTTTCAGTATATGTTTCAAAGACTGCTTTGAAACAGTATAACTTTTTCAGAACCGCTGGATCTTGACGAAATTTTTGGTGGACGTTCTCTATATACCCATCTAACTTTCCACCGAAAGGATCATCGATCCGAGCTTTTATGTGAAAGATATTCAATGTTGAATATGGTTCTTTGAAGGTATTTTGTTTCAATTTTAAGGGTTTTTAGGGTTTTCTTTATTGGTTCACTGCTGCTACTCTAAGTTTCTGATTCTCGATGTATTGTGAAACTACTGCTGCCAAGGATGGTATCTTGCTGCTACTCGTTTATAACCCTAGAACTCGATATGTTTAGAATATAATGTGTTGCTGGAATTTAGTCATCACTGGTACAGAAGCAGGTATCAAAACTTTATTACAAAGAGTAGTTACAACTGCATGTCTATCTTGGTTACCACTGCTCGAACGAACGTTTCCACTACTCTCATGACTTGATACCACTGCTACGTTATTCTCGTTACCACGGCTAGTACATTTTTTTCCCACTGCTATGATACTAGTTACCACTGCTAGTTCATGTTACAACTGCTTGTGTTATTGTGTTACTACTATTGGCTTCAAGAGTTAATGACGTGTGTTTGTTTTCAAGTTTATGCTGCTACTTCCTTGATCAAGTAAAGTCGAAATTGGATGAACTAAAAATCAATGGGAAGTTGATGAAAAGATTGTATCTTCGGGTGCTATCAGTAAGTGATTTCTAGAGTTCATATTTACTTTTGTGTTTGCGATAGTTGCATGGTTATATATAATGGCGCATAATGAGGCTGGTTATTCGAATATGTTTAGTGGTTATCTTATTATGTTTGGGGTTAAATACTGTTGGTGGTGGCCCATGATGTATATCAATTAGTACATAACCTTGTACTAATGATTGGTTGTTGAATGTCCGTGGAAGTTATTACCATTTACTGAAGGTTTGTCATGTGATGGTTTGGTATAATTGGTAAAGATTTGCTTAAAAGGATTGCATGGTACCGACATATCATTGGTTGTTATATTTAATCGATGGTGCTTGTTTTCAAATATGATCATTGTGGGTCAGATATGAGTTAGTATTATTTTGGGCCTACTGATTAAAGCTACCATGGTTCAATTTTGAGATTTTGTGAATTGGCAAGCTATGGTGGAGTTAAGGGGAAGTTGTACAAGTGTTTTGGTTTTTGGCGACACACACAGGTTATTTGGTTCACACACACATGGTGTTTGGATTTTGGTTTTTGTTCTTAACAGGTTCATGGCTCATTCTTATTGTCAAAATTGATTACGAAGAAAGGCGTTTATCACTTATTTAAAGATGAAGTGGATTTCTTAGATGCGTGTTCTTATTTTTGTGCATTCTTATTGTGACAAAGAATTGACAAAACACTTGAAGGAGTTACGTTATTGTGCTCAGTGATTATTGTCAAGAGATTGCAGTCTCCCTATACATGAGTATACGTTCAGAGTCATGTGGTTTGTACAAGACATAAGACATACGTTTGGGTTATTCTACTTCTTCAACAAGTTTGTTATATTTGGTTTTCTTCATCGGTATTTATTACATAAAGCCTACATTCTTCAAATGGTTAACATATGGGTTTCAGGGGAAGCTTAATGTTAAAATGTTTAACCATTTGCATGCATCATTCGAGGTGAAGGTTTTTACAACTGCTAGTTGTTATTACTACTGCTGATTTTGATTTCTACTATTTCAAGTTCATTTTTAGATGCGGAAAACTTAATGGTGGGTAATTTGAAACATTGGAAGGATGGATTGGACGTATGATATTGATTCGTAGTTGTGAAGATCAAGGTTGCTCACTTATGGCCCCTAATTGAAGTTGACAAAAAGGGGAAGAAGGCATTACATAGGAGATTTGCAACTTGTTGATCCTTGGTGATATTGCATGTTTAAGGGGAAGTTTGTTTATCTTTCATGACATACTTGTTCGATTCTAACATGTGGAATCCTCCCCTAAACTTATGATTTCTCTGCAAATCAATAAGTTTCTTCAATATGCATTATCTTCAAGGATTTGGGAATTCAACCAAACACTTCACTTCTTTCTTAACTTTTGAATAGCTCGTGAACATTGATCTTGAAGCCTATGTAACAATGCTCGACCTTCTCATTGTCTTCATGAACTCTTATTGTTGTACATAACATCACAAAGGAGAGTTCCACTCGAGTGGATATTCCTTCTCGAAGCATGAAAGCATCTTCTCCATTTGTTGTAGAGACATGATGAACTTTACATGAATCATAGTAAAACCATTTAGTACCAGGACATGTGCATGAGAATTGCCAGAAATCATCATCAACATTTGGTTCATAGAGCCTTCTAAGATTAATCCATAACTACATCTCCTTCGTATCTTTCAGATCTTGAGCATTAAATCTTTCTTGAACTAACCTCCATAGTGTATCAAGGTCATCTCTGTCAAAATCTTTTATAAGATCTTCAAATTGAATGAATGATGAAGTTTCACCACCTAGCCTTGTAATCTTCCATGTTGGAGCAAATTTGCTAGCAAGTGTAAACCTCCCAATCAATGATAGGATGTCGAACTTGACATAGTTACGGATAAAATATTCTTCTTCAATCACAATCATTCCGACCATTGATCTTCATGAATTTCTCAAGAGGAATTTCCTTCTCGAGACATTTCTTGATCTTCAAAGAACTTTAGTCATCTTAATGTTTGAGAATCACTTTCTTTGGCCTTTCTTCAATCCAGAAATCTTCTTGCTTATTCTTGAGCCCATTGCAATAAAATCTTGATCATTTTTTGAACTATGTAGTAAGCTCTTTCAATTTGATCATCGACATTCCTTTGAATTGATGCTTCTTCCAACCACCAACATGACAACAATAAGTCTTCATATATGAAAGAATTTGTGCCTTGGTTGGTTATCTTGGTTTCTTTTGACCCTTTTGATCGAATTGATCACATCTTCAAGTGCTTGATTGTTCTTCATTTGAATGAAATCCTTCAACCGAGCGGTTCTTTGTTCTTCGATTAAGGATGCATCGCCTACTGTGTCAATTGCCTTTTCTTGATTATTTGATTATTAGCAATCAAGAACTCAATATCTTCTTCAAGAGGAACATAGCTAAACTTTGGAATCTTTTCTCTAAGAATTGTTGGTTGAATATTGAGTAGTGGATCTTCTTCCATTCTATCCAATCTTTTAGCTTCCATAAAGCTTGCAACTTCCAATTCTTCAAGCTTTTTCTTTTCACCATTTGTTCTTCAAAGATCTTTTCAAGAATTTCTCTATCAACAACAATCAGGCTTGTCTTTTCTTTGAAATCTTTCTTCCGCTTTGCTCTACATTTTCTATAACTGCTTTACCTTTGTCATCCTTCGCTTTATCAAATTCTTCACTTGCAAGTGGCAATAATTGGCTCTGCGGTGGAAATAGAATCGATGGTAAAATCGCCAAGATGAAAATGTCTTGATCATCAAGTTGCTCTCCATGAGTATCGACTTCCTTTGCTCCTTTACTTGTATCTCCTTCATCTTCAAAACAATTTTCCTCCCTCGATCGTAACCTGTTTTCCTCCCTGTTTGGGAGAAATTCCCAAATCATGATCAGCTGAATCACCATCAGTAGGTGAGGATGAAGATGAAATCACCAACTTTTCAGTCTTCTTGTGCTTTTTCAACCCCTTGTGTCAATGATATTTTGTATGATATTATTAAGCACGCGGAATTTACTTAGTAATACTTAGAAGATGGATTGTATGATGTATTGTATGTAAACACAGATTAAACACAAAACTTAAGCTCCAATATTATTGATGAATAATACGAGTGATCTTAGATTATCACTTGGGTTACACCTTGAAGCCTTTGTGAGTAATACATAGGTAATTAGATAAGTACCTAAGACAATGACCTAGGACCTCCTTTTATACAACAATGAGTCCTTTACAAGATAAGTATAAAGCTAACATTATAGAATATACACAAGATCTATTCTATACTTATCTAGACACGTTTAACTAAACATTATATAATAGTAGTGGTAATAATGTACTGGCAGTGGGAATACGTTTCCACTGCTAGTGTTAATCCGAGCAGTGTAAACCACAACTACCCGTGGTAACGGATTATTCCCAACAAATACTTTTGGAAAAACCGTTCGATGTGCGAATCTCTTCTTTTATCTAGCACTTCGAATGTGTACTCTTTTCAAATATAAAAAGTATTTATGATTGAAAATTGATCTTTCTCATAAAACCTTCGTCAGATTGCAAAACTCTTTCTTCTAAGCAATACGCGATTGTTTTTCAAATCATTTTCATCAATTAGTGAATCTCAATTATTTGGTTCACTCACTCGTGTTGTCTTCTTTGAGACGTTCGGTTTGAGAACACTAGAACAATTGCGAAACCCCGTCAAGGAGATTCTTAGGAATCCTACCGATCACAAAGATTTGTATCGATCAACGGGAACCGTGGGCGTGTACCTCAATTCAACGAAGTGATCAAAGATACTTTCGTGTGTTTTATTGCTAACCGTTGTTTGCGGTACATTTGGACGGTTGCGGTGATCGTTATTGGGAAGTCAATTCACACCGCATGCTCACAAAGATCCACACTTAATTGAAGAAATCATGACTTGTGCATATCTACATAACCTCGCTCGATATTTTTATACTATGCTTCGCTTCTACTTGCAAATATCATGAACCAAGAAAGCTTCCGCTACTTTGATGGAAAGATGTCATGATCCGTAAAGTGTGAGCATGTCGGTCCAAAAGTCACAACATCACATGATGGCAACACAACAAAGGGTGATCCAGAGAGATTTGTTGTGGTCGATGATCTCAAAGAATGCTCGAAGATCATCAAAGATGTGGATCAATTCAAAGACCTTCACTCAAAGTACAAAACTATGTGGACTTTGAAGAATCGCTACAAAAGCACAAAGATTGCGGAACTTGAAGAATTGAAGTCCACGAGCTCAAGAACTAAAGACAAAGAAAGAATGCTAGGATGCAAAATGTATTTCATGGGGTGACCTCCTTAGGGGAGATTGTTAGGAATTGGAAATTCCATGTTAAAGTGTCGGTCACCCCAATTATGGTCTAGCATATGTTAGCTCGTAGACTTGTAGTTATTTACGTTATTTAGTAGTTTATTAGTTAGTTTGTAGCGTAGATTAGTTTAGTGTAACACCGTGGAGGAAGGACGGGTCTTTACCCATTGTATGCCTGATCCACAGTCCGATAGGAGGACGTATCTTGTGTAACTATAAATACCCCTTCCATCCATGGAAGGGGTGGTGCTTTCTCAATCTAACCTTTTACATTTTACAAAGCAAGTCTCTAGCTTGAACACCCATCTCTCTACTTTCTCTCTCTAAAATGGCTATCATGTATTTTGATCATCCAAGACCACCCGAATCATCATAACAACAATAGTTACGATCCTACAGAGACCCTCTCCCTAGTCTCCGACATAGGAACCAAATGTGCACAATTGAGTCTAGAGCCTCGAGATCATCAATAAGTCTCATTAAGGACACAATCAATGAAGACTCTCTGTTTCACACAATGTGGAAAGAGAGATTATATCTTATGAGTCCTACGCATTATCCTTGTGGTATTGCCAGAACATCTGAGTGTTATGCAAACATATTTCCAATGAAGATGGAAAGCCTTCTAGAGCCAACATCAAACAAGCTCTTGGTTGGTGGCATGTGAGATCTATCTAATAGATCAACCATGTGACAACTGGATAGAAACGATGGGGCGATTCAATCTTGAATCAACCTTGGTCCAGGAAAAGGATTGACGGATACCTTGAAAAACCGGTCGTTGTGCTTAAAACTCTTTTCTCTAGCACATCGACCGTGTATTAATATTTCAAAAATAAAAGGTATTTATGATTGATAATTGATTTTCTTTAAACCTTCGTTGTATTGCAAAAACACTTTATTTTGAGCAAGACACGATTGTTTTTCAAATCTTTTCATCAATCGCTGAATCTCAAATTCACCGGTTCACTCACTCCGTGTTGTCTTCTTTGAGACGTTCGGTTTGAGAACGCTAGAGCAGTACCGCGAAACCCCGTCAAGGAGATTCTTCTAATTATACCGATCACAAGCAAGATTTGTACCGATCAACGGGAACCGTGGGCCGGTACCTCAATTCAACGAAGTGATCAAAGACACTTTCGTGTACTTTCTTGCTAATTGTTGTATGCGTGTACACCCGACGCTGCGGCACCGATCGTAATGGAGAGGTCAATCCATAGCCGCATGCTCACACATCACGCTCATTTCAAAAGAAATCATGATTAATGCATGAATGACTCGATATTCTCACTCCATGCTTCGCTACGCCGCAAATATCATGAATCATCTAAAGCTTCCGCTACTCGATAAAAAGAAATCATGATCCGTAATGTGAGCATGTCGGTCCACCGTCACAACATCACATAATGTCAACACCACAATGGAAGAGTCGAAATTTATGCAAGCCGATGATCTCAAAGTCGCTCAAAACTCATCATCACGTGGATCGCTTAAAGACCTCCACTTGAATTATCCAAACATGCAAAACATGAAGAATCAAAGACTACGAGCTACGGATCAATGAAGTTAAACAAGAATTCAAGAACAATCTTAATGTAATACTGTTTGTATTCTCGTAAATTGAGGTGACCTCCTTAGGGGTAGATTGTTAGAATCGAAAATTCACCATTAAAATGTCGGTCACCTCAAGTATATGTAATCATTAGAAAGCTCAGAGTCGTAGTTATTTTATGTTAGTAAGTAGTTAGTTAAGTAAACCCGTGGAGGACGGACGGGTCTTTACCCACCGTATGCCCGATCCACGCCCGTAGGTAGCGATTATGTGTAAGACTATAAATACTCTACCTCCCAAGATAGAGAGTTGGAGCTCATAATAATATTTTGACTTTCTCTCACTAAGTTCCCAAACCTCTAACTCTTTCTCTCTCTAAAACCTTAAGTTGTACGCCTAGTTTGATCATGGTATGATGTGTTTGTGAAATCCAATATGTTACACAACCCGACTAACCCGAGTTCTAAATAGAGGCGGTTTCAGTTATGTTTTTTTTAGCCTCAGCCCGAAATGACCCGACTCGAATTGACCCGAAACCGATTGACTCGACCAACCCGACTCGACTAACACTTTTTACATTGTAAACATATTGAAGTTAGCAACTTTTTAATCATTTTACCTATATTCAGGTTGACCCGAACCCGACTAACCCTAGTTTTAAATAGGGTCAAATTTGAGTATATTTTTTCTTAGCCTCGACCCGAATTGACCCGAACCCAACTAACACCCCTAAATCTAACATAAGTAGTAACTAGTAAGTTTGGTTCCATAGAGTTTGTTATGTTTGTTATAGCAAACTAGCATGTTTTTAATGAAATGAAATGACAATAGTTTATAATGAAATGATATACTTAAATTCTTGTGTTTCTGAAGACAACTTATAAAAGTAGCATAATGAAGGCGAAATAAATTGTGAAATGATCTCTACAGTATGGACTGAATTTCAGACTTCCACGAAGGAGATTAAAGTTTCTACTGTTATTGGTAACTATAACATAGTGTTTGGTACGGCATAATGAGAGTAGGAATGGAAAAGATCATTCGACGGAATGAAAAAATTATATTTGTTTACAATTATCAATTCCGATGACTCATTACATGTAATCACTCATTACATTAAAAACCACCATTTTCATTCATTAAGGGTCTCTTGTTTTTTTCCACTACATCGTGGAATGGAATCATAATTACATAAAAGCCCTTTATTAACTACTCACCAAATAAAAAAAAATATATCATTAAAGGCTATTTTAGTCTTTTTACTATTGATTCCTTTCCAATCTAGGATAATAACCAAACATAATTATAACCGTAATGCGTCATTCTATTACTTCATTTTCCATTACGACATTCATTTAATTCCGTCGCTACTTTATTCCATCATACGAAACAGAGATTGTTATGAGTGAATTGCATGCACATCTCATTCCTCTAATTTAGACAACTACTAGTTCTAAACTATGTAACATTTCAAAGTTCCAAGTGCTAACCAATGAGTAAAGAATAGTGTCCAGTTCAAAAAGTGACAGCAATCATGAAATTGTCAAAACTCGCAAACACTTGATCATAAAAGTCACGCCTTCTAGTCGAAACAGGTTATACTATATTGAAGATGAATAAGAAGCATGTGCCAAAAGATACTCTGAAATTTATTGAGATGATTGGTTGAGCCTTAATTTTACTATAGATATTTAACTCAAGGACTAATATATAATAGCAAATCTGAACATGTCAAATGTGGAGTGTAGCTGCAGCGAAACTAGCACCTGTTATTGTTCATAAAATGCAAATATAAAAGTCAACCTCCAATTTTAGAAAATGCATAGCCATTCACACTTAACGAATCACACTTCACAAATCAATATAAAATTTTAAAATGTATCAGTAGCCATTCACTTGACTAATCAAACCATTAAAGATGATAATATCTAAAGTACCAATAGCAAAGTTGGTGCTAAACTACCAGTACCCATGAACTTAAAAGACATGAAAATCAACATAAAAACCATTACCAAACGCCTTGTCAGTAGCCTGCAACAAGAAGTCGAGGCAAACACCAACGTGGTGCTAAAAAGCGTTTAAAGACATTAAAAGGCGTCAACATGAAGAAAAAACTCAGTAACCATACACATTACAAACTCGTACCAGTAGCCAAGTCGGCATCAATGTACCAGTGGCCAATTTGGTGCTAAAACATTAAAAGACATCAACATTAAATAAACTAACTCGGTAGCCATTCACGTTACAAACTCAGTACCAACTTCCAAGTACCAGTAACCATGAAATTATAACATGAAAAATCAAACTATTACAAACTTAGCCATGAACTTATAACATGAAAATCAAAGCCATGAATTCAGTGCCAAACGCCCCACTGCAGCAAACAAACGCACCCTTTTTTTTATAATTATACCCTTATGGTCATCGATATCATTTCAACTGCATTTAGTGACAGTGAAACTAACCAACGGAAAGGAGATACATCAAATTTCTAGCAATTTAATCACTAACGACAATAACACCATTGTGATAGACGATCAAACATTTCCACATCATCCAAATCAAATAGAGACCAAATTGTACCTCCAATTAGGGTCGAGGTTCTTCGTGTCCTCAATTTACTTTAGTGGGAGAATGAAATAACATTAATGAGGTTGAGGTTTTTGTTGAACCAAATTGATAAGTAATTGTTACCTCCATTTTTGTTTCCCGGGTTATTTTTTGATTAAATCAAAGAAGTTATTAACCGTTTGCCTCTACATCCATTAGTTGGCGGGAAGTACCTAGTGTCCCCTACATCATTTGTGGGTGAGTTATTTGTGTGACCTGTTTTATTTAAGATATCATGTGATCCTCTTTTTATATTTGCTAATAAATTTGTTCTCTAATATGGTAAAAAGATATAAAATATCAATTTTAATAGGCCATACCAAATAAGATTTTTAGGAATTGGTAAAGCATTTTTACTTTCTTACGGTAGCAAATAATGTTAGTTTTTAGATTAAATAATTGTCTTAGTCCCAAATGAATATAGAATGATTAAGTCGAGTAACTAAAATTTTACTTATTTTATAATTGATAACTCTAATATAGTTGTGACTAAAGTATTAGAATATAATTAAATTGTGAAACTCGTGGATAAACTTAAGAGCTTACTCCTCAACTTTTAAAGTAACATGATAATCAAAATGTCCCAATATAAATATTATCGCATCACGTGTTTTTTCTTTAAATTTAATTTGGCTAAATTGATCTCCATATTTTTGTGGTTGTTTTGACTCCTCTTATCATCTTAAACATAAACTAGCATCCATCATTGTTAGTGATTGGGAGATTTTCAAATATGTACTAAAGAATTTTGTGACCGATTAAAGACTCGCTAATTCTTGGTTGTTACTTTATCATTGTTCCTCAAAGAACTGTCACTATATTATTATACTCAAGTCCATCGCTAATTAGTAACTAAGTGAAAACTTAGCGACTTATTTGAGACGACTAAAAACATCGATCGCTATGTCGTCATAATTTTGTTGCTAATAGTTCCAACCTAAGTTCATCGCTAACTTCGCCTCTATATGATTACATTTAGCGATAGAATTGTGGTGATGCATAATTCTCTCTAATTTTGTTTTTGTTATGTCACTAATTTGTAGCTAATTTATCAAAGCCAATTTTGTAGCTAATCTATCCCTAATCCGTCATGTGAACCATTTTTTGCGCGACAGACTAATTCGGTCGCTAATTTTCGCCATCCTTTGTTGCTCCATATTCTAGTAGTGTATAACATATTCAATAGTAGTGTATAACATATTCAAAATTGACCATAATGTGCTTATTAGCATATGTAATTATGTATTTTGGTTTTAAACGTTGTTTGTCTAAACAGATGCAAAAGCATAAAATAATATGGATTTTGTGTGCATTTGTTGCTATTATAGCACTTACGTAAGGTATGTCAAAATATCGGTTCCTACGCTGGGTATATCGAATTACGTGAACCGAAAACTAAATTTGGTTCGGTTTTTGTTCTCATTTTATACGAATTTCGGTTCTCGAATCTGCGATTCGATTCTGGTTCTTACCGTTTCGGACCCGTACTCATCCTTAATCGGTTTTCCCTAAAAAGATGAAATTAAGTCGTTGTAATTTGTATATGTAGTTAGCTATGGCAAGTATGATAACTATGGCGTGTATTAAATGTAGTAATTTTTTTATATAAAAAATCAAAGCTTTTTGCCAATAACTATTTTATCAATCATCAAGGGTAAATTAGTAATTTTATGATGTTGAACGTTTAACAATTTTAACAATAGTTTTCATCCATTATATTTAGTATAGATATAGATAATTTAGTTTTGAAATTATCATTGATATAATTGAAGGGGCAATAGTTGTGAGTAGTAAATGTTTTAAATAAATCGTTTGGTAACGTAGTTGTAGTTGTAATCATAATTGTAAAATGATGTAATGTTGTCGTATCACGCCCTAAATGCTCCTTCATGTTTCGTTGGAAATAAGCTTTCGAAAAGGAAAAAGAAATGCTTATAAATTGTTTGCCAAACAAACATTAAAATATAAACGCTCAATCTTCACGCTAATCGCTCATAAAAGCTTTGCACCATGGTAACAACGATAAAATCGTTTATACAACAAAAGAAAGCCTCCGTTTGAAGATATTTTAAAATAATATATTTTTCCACAATATAACCAATTAAAATTTTCATTTTGATATGTGTGAAGACAATGTAATTGTATTGGTCTAATAAAATTAAAATTGAAACTCAACTATGGTCAAAATTGGCTCAAAATTTGAATTAATTTAGTTTTGTGAAACATAAAGTAAAAATGCTATGCAATCCTTTTAATGGGTGAGCCATGAGGCGAGGTGGGACGGTTTTATGCTTAAACGAAAAACCAAAATGGTATATTTCGATTTTCAAAACTGCAAACCATTTGTTTTGGTTATTGTTTTTCAGTTTTTACCATGGAATCGGTTCGGTTTAGTATTTTTCCCTTTTTTTCTTAGCAACAAGAAATTTTTCATCTTATAGAAAGTTTACGATTTCAGATTTTCAAGAAAAAATATTTAAACAAAAATCAACAATAACATAATAAACACAATCCAAAACTGCAACACAAACAACAAAACAAGAATCGAAAATTATAGATCCAAGTTTTTTTGCGTTTTTTTTCACATAATGACATTCAGATGACACCATTTTTTAAACATATAAATAATACCAGAAAATGCTTCATATTTGAGCCTATTGATAATAGACAACATTATCGTTTTTTAGATAAATTTTATACTTAAGTTTTTAAAATTAAATATCAAATCTCTCACCCGATTAAAAATATATAAAAGATATATAAAGGTGTGGAAGGACGATTTTTATGTTCGGTTTTTGTATGAAACCAAAGACCGCTCTAAACATTCGGTTTTATGAAAATCGAACCACCCGTGGGTTTGTCAACCGGGATTGTTTTACGGTTTGGATTTTTGGTTCTTTTGATTTTGTTTCGGTTTGGTTTATTGGTTTTGTGCTCACTCCTACTTTTTTTGTCTTTTAAACTTACATGTATTCAATAGAATTTTTAATTGTTTCCAAAACTTTTAAAACAAATTATATCCTAAGTTCAACTATTTGGATTCATATAAAATTTACAACTTTTATGTTAAAGATATAATGTTAGTTAAAGTATAGGGTAATGTAAAAAATAAAATAAAATAAAATCAGTTTGGAAAGAATTTTAAAATATTAAAAATTCTTAAAATATTCTAAACATTTCAACTATATAAGGCACGTTGGTGGATACAAATTTAGTGAAGGATTTTTTTCGATAGCTGTACACTTTTGATGCAACAATAATCGTGAAAAATTCTTTGTGCATTAAAATTTTGTAAATCATCTTTTGTGCATCAAAATTGTTTTTCATCTAACTTCTTTTTGTATATGTATAAATTTTTATTGTACATCAAAATATAACAATTTGAAAATTTTGTGCATTAAATTTTTTGCATTAAAGTAATGTATAAAATTCAAAATTAGAAAATTTTCTTCACAAATATTTTCTCGCACTAACATCCTTTATCATGGAGAAATTTAGAATTTTCAATCTTTACACTTTTCATGAATATTTGTTTTTTATTTGATTTCTTTCCAACCAAACAATAACAATAAATGATAAAATAACATTTATATATATATATATATATATATATATATATATATATATATATATATATATATATATATATATATATATATATATATATATATATATATATATATATATATATATATATATATATATATATATATATATATATATATGGGATAAAAGGTCTATTAATTTGGGTATTTAGGACACTTTTGGTTGAGAGAATTTTAATGAAATGAAATGATAGAGAATAAAATGAAGGAAATAAATTTGTTAGAGAAATTTAATAATTTCCATTGTTCGATAACATGAGAGAATTGAGTATAGAGATTAACAAATAATAAAATCTATTGTTTGGTACCGATTAGTAGAGAAATCATAAGATTGCCCATCATTTGTTTTTTGTTTTTAATTTGCATTCGTGTATTGTCAAAACTAACAAAAAGTTGGATTAAGTTAAATTGAACATCAATGGAGTACATTCATTGATAATTCATAACATCTTAAAAAGTACACATGTATTCACTTCATTTGATCCAAAACAAGCTAAATACATAAACTAACTACAAGAAGTCATGTTATTATGCCTTGTATTCATCATTCTTGTCAACCAAAACATCATGCCCATCGACGGCTAACATCCGCCCTTTTCTTTCATGTCACTAACAACTTATTATGTTTGAAGTAAGCTTGGTTGCGAACCTTTCCATTTGGGCATTGTTTAGCAAAATGATGTTTGCCCACAACCATATCACTTAGGTTCAACAACTTTCTTTACAACATCATTCCTTTCCAACTTAATTCTACCTTGCCTTACTACTTCGCCTTTAGGCTGAGCATTTTGTATTTTATTCATTACAGTAGGTGTTGATGTAGTTCGAAGATTGTTGTTAGTAGGATACTTGTAAAAGAATTTTTGAATTTGCTTCCAAAGTAATGCCAAGTTTTAGACAATCTTATTTAATTCTGCAGTTTGTATATTAGGTTATGTTGCTTCATCTCCTTCTAGCTTAGGTAATGGTGAGTACTGGATGTTGTTATTGGTGTTGTAGGTGAGAGATTTATGTGCTGGTTTTGGTTGAAATGATGAGACGAATGTAGGAGGATCATGGAGTGGTTGTTGAATTAGGTTTACTTTCTTCTTTATCTCTTTTTTGATGTCTTTGACTTCAATATGGTTATGCTTCAGAAGAAAAAATAGACTATTAACATCTTTCTTGGTGAGATATTGATTTTATCTGATAGCAATGGTAAAAGGTCTCCATTCTGGTTACGGGTTGGTGAGAAACATTGTAGTATGTTCAATGTTGGTTCTTTTGAGGTTATGACGATTATTAATTAACTTACAAGTAAATGTATGAATCATCAAGCGCTTATTTAGGAGTTGCTTGAAAAATTGGTAGTTCCAGGGGCTAGTGTTTGTTATGTTTGAGTTCCACATCGACTCCTTGCATCAATCTCTCGAAAGCTTTCCAAAATCATTAGCGTTAGATTACTATCAATGGCATTGTAATCTCATTACTCAACCCAAACAAGATCAAATTCTTAGCCCGAATGTCGACTTCAAAATGAGCTAGTTTCGCTTGGCTTAAATCATCTTCATCTTAATGCCTTTTTGTCTAGGGTTGTCGGGATCTTCAATTTCCTTCATCACATAAGGACCTTTCTTGAGAGAGTTAATTAATAGCTTTCTTTCCTTAAATCCCATTAGAACATTCAAGAAACTTGAGGACCATTGAAAATAGCTTTCCTGATACAACATTGGAGGTCTTGTATCACTCCCTGCAACCAATGCATCTTGTATAGTTGAAAAAATATTGGATTTCACATACACATCAAACCATAACCAAAGTAGGCGTACAAGATGAGTTCTAGAGAGAGAAAGTTAGAGGTTTAGGGAACTTTAGTGAGAGAAAGAAAAATCTTATTATGAGCTCCAACTCTACCTTGGAAGGTAGAGAGTATTTATAGTCTTACAATAAACGCCACACAACGGGTGTGGATCAGCATACAGTGGGTAAAGACCCGTCAGTCCTCCACGGTGTTACTTAACTAAATACTACTTAGCTTAAAATAACTACGACTACGAGCTTTCTAACGATTACATATACTTGAGGTGACCGACTCTTTAATACACGGAATTTCTAATTCCTAACAATCTCCCTAAGGGAGGTCACCTCAAACATATACTAAAATTTCATTGAATACAAACAGATATTACATTAACAATTGTTCTTGCATTCTTGATGTAGTACTTTGCTCAAGCTCGTAGTCATTGATTCCACTCATTGCATGTTTGGTTAATCCAAGTGGAGGTCTTTCTTCGATCCACGTGATAATAATTTTAAGCCGCTTTTGAGATCATCGACTAACAAAATCTCGAGACAACCATTGTGGTGTTGGTATTATGTGATGTTGTGACTTTCGGACCGACATGCTCACATTACGGATCATGATATCTTCTTATCGAGTAACGGAAGCTTCGTTGATTCATGATATTGGCAGCAGAAAGTAAGCATGGAGTGAAAATATCGAGCCATTGATGCACTTATCATGATTTATTTTGAGATGAATGTGTAGTGTGAGCATGCGGCTATGGATTGACCGCTTCATTCGATCACCGCAAACGCCGGGTGTTCCCGCACAAAAGCGTTAGCAATAAAGCGCATTAAAGTGTCTTTGATCACTCGTTGAATTGAGGTACACGCCCATTGTTCCTCGTTGATCGACAAGTACGCTTTGTGATCGGTATAATTACGAAGAATTTCCTTGACAGGTTTCATAGCTTTCTCTAGCTGTTCTCAAACCGAACATCTCAAAGAAGACAACACGGAGTGAGTGAACCAATGAATAGAAATTCAACGATTGATCAAAAGAGATTTGAAAGACAATCGTATTGCTCAATAGAAATTGTTTTTGCAATACAACGAAGGTTTAATGAAAATCAATTATCAATCATAAAACACCTTTTGATTTGAAATATTGAACACGGTCAATGTGCTAAAGAAAAGAGTTTTAAGCACAATGACCGCTTTTCAAAGGTATCCGTCAATCCATAACTCGAACCGTGATTGATTCAAAAGATTGAATCGCCCATTGTTTCGTCGGTTGTCACATGGTTGATCTATTGAATAGATCTCACATGCCACCCACCGTGAGCTTGTTTGATGTTGGCTCGAGGGCTTTCCATCTTTATTGTGAATATGTTTGCATATCACTCAGATGTTCGCAATACCACAAGGATAATCGTAGGACTCAAGATATAATCTCTCTTCCACATTATGTGAAACGAAAGTCTTCATTGAAAGTGTCACACCCCAAATTACTGTTTTGCGTGAATGGAATTCTCGTGGATTGACGTCATAGCATCACAATCACAGTTATATTGAACGACCTAAAGTGTCGCTCGAAAATACATCGCTTGAATTAATAAAAACATTCGAGTTACAAAGATAGGTCCCAATGAAAGTTACTATGTGCGGAAAATAAATTTGTTATAAGTCAAACGATGTTTTTAAAGTTCATAAAATCCAAGTAAGACGTCGTCACCGCGACTCCATGATGTGTCCAAATGCATGCCATGAAGTGAATACCTTAGTTACCCGAAAATACATTGCTAAAAGTGTCAACACAAGGTTGGTGAGTTCATAGGTTTATGTAAATGTTAATACGACTACAAGTATAAGTATAAACCGTATGACAATCATGTCACATAAAATGTTACAATTGCTTAAGCGCATGATACCGAAGCTCGATCGATGTTCGCCCCAACAGAGTGTCTTGCCAAACAACTCTAATAATGTTTATGAATGAAATGCATCCGTATGACTAGTTGGGATTCACCAACCCGGATGGAGGTGTCACCTCGATAGATCTATCCACCACACACGCTTCTAGGAAATTAACGGCTCATGCATATGAATTGGGGACATTTAATCGCAACGTGGTAACTTAAGCAATGTAAATGAATTTAACATACTCGGTATCGTAATAAAAATGTTGTGCAATGTATTCTCCCCGTAGGTTTGAAATAAGTAAAACTTGAATAAATCGGGCTATGAAAACTCACTTGATAAACTGGTATGATGACAAGAGTGAGTACACCGAGGTATAGCGTGATACCTTAACCTGGACCTATTACGAATGATATGATATGTAATGAGTTATGATGTTATGTTATGCATGCATTTCGTATGTTATTTATACCATTTATGAGTTTTGAAAATAATACTTATCGTCGAAAAATACTCTTTTGACGTCTTGACCATTCTTAAATCACTTTACAAGTATTTACGTCAAAATGTCATCCTACAATAGTTTCGTAATGATTTATTGTGAAATTTTAACTTTTCGACGTAAAATCATATCGTCGGAAATTTCATGAAAGTGACAAAAATGGCTTCGAAAAGCTAGTCCTAAAATGGTGTACGTCGAACGTTAGGAAACGAACTCGACGGTTTTGGAAAGCTTGTATCAAAATCTAGAAGTTTTAGTACAGGAGTTTTCGTCATAGAGGTCTCGAATATAAAGATAATAGAGGTTAAAGATGGTGATTTTGTCCAACTGTTGTGTAAAAAGTGAGTTTCGGCAAAGTTTAAGCAACCGTAAATAATTTATTACAACTCCGCTATACAAACGGTTGGTCGTTTTGGAAAGTATGCTTGGTGATCTAAATTTTATTAGAAGACATCTCGTTACAAAAGTTCTACATCATAGTTAAAAACAGCCTTCAACATGGTCGTTTTGGTTACCGTAACACTTGTCTCGTAAAAATAATATAGTTTTCTAAAATAATAAAGTTACGGCAATTTATGAAAACGTGTATATTTTAGTCGTTACAAATCCGCTTTTCACGTTTTATCGTCCTTAGCTTCGTATCAAAGTATACTAATATATTTTTGATAAGTCGAAATAATTTATAAAGCTTAGGACTGTTTTGACTCGTACAAAATAAAAATAGGTTGTTGAAATTTTCGAAAATGTATATTTCGTCGTCAAACTTGAAAAATTCATAACTTCTTCGTTATAACTCCGCTTTTAATCCGTTCAAGCGCCACGGATTCGCTTTTAAAGTATATTTTCTAAATATCAAGGCCAAAAATTCGTGCCTACTGTCGGATTTTCCAGAAAAACAAAATAAGAACAGACCACTATATATACTTGTTAAAATAGTTTTCTCGTACTAAACCTATTCCAATCCCTTCAAATCAACTCCAAAGCTATTCTAATCCTACCATACACCTTCTTAGGGTGCCATGGGTTCCTAGACATCACCAAAACTAATATATAACAAGGAGTAATTATAGGATGGATTATATATATTTAACACATAAAACCTTAAAAATGGTATAAACATCATGAGACTTGCATGTTTCTCAAATAAAATGATGTGACCATAAAATGAATGTGAAATAAAAATATGAATATGAATGCTTACTAGTGATATGATGAGGTTTATGGACAAAAGGTTTTTCCTAATCACTTGAGGTTTGTATTACAAAACCTTAACAACAAATGATACTAGTGTGTAATTATATTTGTCTTGAAAACTTGGAGTGATCCTTTCTTTGATCCCTTGGCTCAGATATTTTGAGAGAAAAGCAAGATGGAAACTTGGTCTAGTTTTGCAAATGAAAAGAAATGAAGTATATGTATAATAATGTATATGTATAAGAGATATTTTGCTAAATCTCTCATGACTCATCCCCCTTGTCGACAAGGGGTTTATTCATTCTTTCATATTGTTTTTTTTCTTTCTAAATGTATAAGTGTAATAACTTGTAAGATATTTGAAGTTAAGTGGTAAGTTGTAGTCACTTGTGAATATTTAGGGTAGCGTTGGATAAAATGAATTTTCACGGTCAAGATAAAATATATTTAGGTCATAAAATTATAAAAATACATTTCTTGCAAAATTTGAGTGATATAATAACTATCGTGATAGTATTTAATAAAACCGTCGTAGTTATATAAATATAACAATTTATATCTGAAATAAATTTAAAACACTGGTAAACTCATAATATTATTTTTATAACTTAATATGAGTATAAAATATATCGGGATCATTTTTAGAAGTAACGGATTAAATATTCAAAATAATAACTCACGCGATAACGTTTATTTAATATGAAATTTACACGCTTAATGTGAAATGCAAAGTCATGAATGAACTAACATGATGCAAATGATGTTAATGAAATGTAGACTAAACTTAGTCCATATGAAATGTTCGTGATGATATGATCATGAATTCGCCGCTAAACCATTAAGGTTACGAATTTGGAACACGCAAACCTAGTTTACGATAAATGTTGAAATAGTGAAGCATGAATTGTTTCGAAATGACCGAAATTGCGAGTTGTCACATTCGCCCATCAAAAAGGAATTCATCCACGAATTCGGTTCGTTAGTCTATCAATTTTGAGTTTATGATGAATATCGAGGAAAGAAGACATGGAGAAGTGCCGTTACGGTTATCGATGATTGAGAGCGTATAAAACATAGTAGTAGAGAAAAAATATTGGATGAGTATCTCCGATGAGTAACACTTTGACTTGGAACATGTGAAAATTTTGCTTGCACTAAGATTTATAAATAACCGCTCCCAACATAACATGATCCTCCGAATTAGACATAGTTAGCTAGGCTATGTATAATTAAGGAATGATGATGTGACGTTCGGTTTAGTTGTTATAACTCTCGATGTTTACAAAGATTTAATCGTGTCGTTAAAATGATAGTTAAAGTAAAAGGAATTAAAATTTCGTAAGTAATAACAAATCGGAAAGAAAATAAAGTACGATAGATGAGAATATTTTACAACGAGTGGTTTATCAAAAGTAGTACATCTTAAGTTATAAAGTTTCGATAAGATAGAAGACATAAACTTAGTACGACATAGTACATAAGGAAAATTAAGACTGTTAGTTTCCGAACTTCTTTAGTCTTCCGCGTCGTTGATACCTTGACGAGCTTCTCCTCCTCCTAACATGTATGCATTCCCATGAGCACCTTCAACTTGTTGACCTTGGTTTTGAGGACATTGATTCCTATAGTGTCCTTGCTCCCCACATCCGAAGCACGTGACTATGGCTTTACCTTTACAATCCTTGGCTAGATGTCCCGGTTTTTGGCATTTGTGGCACTTGGCAGGGCAAGGACCCGAGTGATGGAAATTACATTGATTACATAGTGGGTGTGTTCCAGCATAACCTCTACCTTCTCTAGGTGCAGCAACATAAACCATAGCAGCTTCTTGCCTTCTATTCTGTTGTTGATGATGGTTAGTGTTACGGTTTTGGTTGTTGTTATTATAACCTCCTTGGTCATTTTCCCATTTTCTTTTGTTGTTGTTGATTTGGTTATCGTCGTTGTTGTTGTTGTTTTGGTTATTGTTGTAGTTGGTGCGGTTGTTGGTATTGTTGTTACGGTTGGTGTTGGTGATGTTGTCCTCTTACTACTTGTGCCATGAGCTTTTGAGACACTCGAATAGATTCCTCAATCGTTTATGGTCAAAAGAAGTCACATCACCTTGGATAATCTCGGAAGTCCTTCAATGAAAGCCTCCGGTAGCTTCTCATTATCTCGAAACCATAGATGGGCATAACACGCCAATTCTTGAAACCTTGAATGTAAGTATCAATGTCATACCCAATAGTTATCAACTCATAGAATTGGTCTCCAACTTCTTCACCTCCGCACGCTGGACAAAACTTCTTTGTTACCAAACCTTTGAATTGCTCCCAAGTGAGCTTGAAAGCATTCTCCATTCCCATCGGTGAGCATAAGAGTTCCACCACGACAATGCTCCATCAAGTAGTGTACTGTAGCAAACTTGACCTTACTATCATCCCGCAATTACATAGCAAAACACGGACTCCAATTTCTCGAACCATCGAACCATGGCGGTGGCTCCTTCGGTACCTCTAAACTTAGTGGGATCTCCACTTTTGAAATCCTTATATGAACAGATTTTAACTCCGGACCCTCCGCATTTCTGCAGAAGAAGAAGAAGCCTAAGCGGCTCAAGAAGAACATGGCCTCGGCAAAGCAGGCCATCGTTCCTTTTCAATCCTTAGAGCATCACTATGCTATCCCTTACCAACTTTTGAATAGCCGCTTGAGTCATTTCGGTGTAGCTTTCTTGATGCCATATCTTCTTCAAAACAAGAGGAAATGTGAGACGAGCAAATCCCATGTTAAAATATGCGCCTAAAGAGAGGTGATATGAGATAATAGATTTGAGGTTATCTTTCAAAAATGAATGATGGATTCCACAAAGATGGGTTATGAGATGTCGTAATTGTTTCAAATGTACGATGGTTTAGTGGCTTAATGTGTGAATAAAGTGTAACTCGACATGTTAGTGGTGAAACAATGGAGTGAGTGACTTGCCCCTACTTAAAGGTTCATCTCGGCATTCGACGTTATCGGTGATGAATCGGTGATATAAAAATTGTGATAGGGAATGACAAGGAATTCTCCACGTTAGAGTATGAGGAAAAGATAATGGGATGGGTATTTAAGGGCATCCATGTGACAATCGTTTTAAAATAAAAGTAAATAACTCGAAAATGTATGTATAAATCGCATGCAAAGTGAACATGCACTTATGATGAAATGATGAGATGCTATGATGATGTAGTTATAGTCTAGGGTCAATGATGCAACCTAGTTCTCTATAATCAAGCTCGATGCCAACTGTCACACCCCAAATTACTGCTTTTGCGTGAATGGAATTTCGGGATTGACCGTCATAGCATCACAATCACAGTTATATTGAACGACCTAAAGTGTCGTTTGGAAAATACATCGCTTGAATTAATAAAACATTCGAGTTACAAAGATAGGTCCCAAATGAAAGTTACTATGCGGAAAATAAATTTGTTATAAGTCAAACGATGTTTTAAAGTTCATAAAACCCAAGTAAGACGGCGTCGTCACCGCGACTCCATGATGTGTCCAAATGCATGCCATGAAGTGAATACCTTAGTTACCTGAAAATACATTGCTAAAAGTGTCAACACAAGGTTGGTGAGTTCATAGGTTTATGTAAATGTTAATACGACTACGCAAGTATAAACCAGGTATGACAATCATGTCACATAAAAATGTTACAATTGCTTAAGCGCATGATACCAAGCTCCTTAACCGATGTTCGCCCAACAGAGTGTCTTGCCAAACAACTCTAATAATGTTTATGAATGAAATGCATCCGTATGACTAGTTGGGATTCACCAACCCGGATGGAGGTGTCACCCTCGATAGATCTATCCACTCACACACGCTTCTAGGAAATTAACGGCTCATTCATATGAATTGGGACATTTAAGCGGCAACGTGGTAACTTAAGCAATGTAAATGAATTTAACATACTCGGTATCGTAATAAAAATGTTGTGCAATGTATTCTCCCGTAGGTTTGAAATAAGTAAAACTTGAATAAATCGGGGCTATGAAAACTCACTTGATAAACCGGTATGATGACAAGAGTGAGTACACCGAGGTATAGCGTGATACCTTAACCTGGACCTATTACGAATGATATGATATGTAATGAGTTATGATGTTATGTTATGCATGCATTTCAGTATGTTATTTATACCATTTGCGAGTTTTGAAAATAATACTTATCGTCGAAAAATACTCTTTTGACGTCTTGACCATTCTTAAATCACTTTACAAGTATTTACGTCAAAATGTCATCCTACAATAGTTTCGTAATGATTTATTGTGAAATTTTAACTTTTCGACGTAAAATCATATCGTCGGAAATTTCATGAAAGTGACAAAATGGCTTCAAAAGCTAGTCCTAAAATGGTGTACGTCGAACGTTAGGAAACGAACTTGACGGTTTTGGAAAGCTTGTATCAAAATCTAGAAGTTTTAGTACGTGAGTTTTCGTCATAGAGGTCTCGAATATAAAGATAATAGAGGTTAAAGATGGTGATTTTGTCCAAGCATTGTGTAAAAAGTGAGTTTCGCAAAGTTTAAGCAACCGTAAATAATTTATTACAACTCCGCTATACAAACGGTTGGTCGTTTTGGAAAGTATGCTTGGTGATCTAAATTTTATTAGAAGACATCTCGTTACAAAAGTTCTACATCATAGTTAAAAACAGCCTTCAACATGGTCGTTTTGGTTACCGTAACACTTGTCTCGTAAAAATAATATAGTTTTTCTAAAATAATAAAGTTACGCAATTTATGAAAACGTGTATATTTTAGTCGTTACAAATCCGTTTTCACGCTTTATCGTCCTTAGCTTCGTATCAAAGTATACTAATATATTTTGATAAGTCGAAATAATTTATAAAGCTTAGGACTCGTTTTGACTCGTACAAAATAAAAATAGGTTCTTGAAATTTTACGAAAATGTATATTTCGTCGTCAAACTTGTAAAATTCATAACTTCTTCGTTATAACTCCGTTTTAATCCGTTCAAGCGGCCACGGATTCGTTTTAAAGTATATTTTCTAAATATCAAGGCCAAAAATTCGTGCCTACTGTCGGATTTTCCAGAAAAACAAAATAAGAACAGACCACTATATATACTTGTCGAAAATAGTTTTTCTCGTACTAAACCTATTCCAATCCCTTCAAATCAACTCCAAAGCTATTCTAATCCTACCATACACCTTCTTAGGGTGTCATGGGTTCCTAGACATCACCAAAACTAATATATAACAAGGAGTAATTATAGGATGGATTATATATATTTAACACATAAAACCTTAAAATGGTATAAACATCATGAGACTTGCATGTTTCTCAAATAAAATGATGTGACCATAAAATGAATGTGAAATAAAAATATGAATATGAATGCTTACTAGTGATATGATGAGGTTTATGGACAAAAGGTTTTCCTAATCACTTGAGGTTTGTATTACAAAACCTTAACAACAAATGATACTAGTGTGTAATTATATTTGTCTTGAAAACTTGGAGTGATCCTTTCTTTGATCCCTTGGCTGTATATTTTGAGAGAAAAGCAAGATGGAAACTTGGTCTAGTTTTGCAAATGAAAAGAAATGAAGTATATGTATAATAATGTATATGTATAAGAGATATTTTGCTAAATCTCTTTGACTCATCCCCCTTGTCGACAAGGGGTTTATTCATTCTTTCATATTGTTTTTTTCTTTCTAAATGTATAAGTGTAATAACTTGTAAGATATTTGAAGTTAAGTGGTAAGTTGTAGTCACTTGTGAATATTTAGGGTAGCGTTGGATAAAATGAATTTTCACGGGTCAAGATAAAATATATTTAGGTCATAAAATTATAAAATACATTTCTTGCAAAATTTGAGTGATATAATAACTATCGTATAGTATTTAATAAAACCGTCGTAGTTATATAAATATAACAATTTATATACTGAAATAAATTTAAAACACTGGGTAAAGTCATAATATTATTTTTATAACTTAATATGAGTATAAAAATATATCGGGATCATTTTAGAAGTAACGGATTAAATATTCAAAATAATAACTCACGCGATAACGTTTATTTAATATGAAATTTACACGTTTAATGTGAAATGCAAAGTCATGAATGAACTAACATGATGCAAATGATGTTAATGAAATGTAGACTAAACTTAGTCCATATGAAATGTTCGTGATGATATGATCATGAATTCGCCGCTAAACCATTAAGGTTACGCGATTTGGAACACGCAAACCTAGTTTACGATAAATGTTGAAATAGTGAAGCATGAATTGTTCGAGAAATGACCCGAAATTGCGAGTTGTCACGAAAGTGTCCTAATGAGATTTATTGATGATCTCGTGGCTCTAGACTCAATTTGTGCATATTTGGATCCCGTATCGGAGACTAGGGAGAGGTCTCCTTCTTCAATATCAACAATCTCTAAGAAAAGTCGATAGATAATGTAGGTTCCCGTGAGAATGAAACAAGCCCTTTTAAGAGGAACTTGAGTGGTTTGGGAAGATTGAAGTGCGATGCGCCACCGGGTCCATGACGTCTTGTCTTCAATACCGGTGTTACCTTGGTAACCGCCATAGCAAATGAATTGAACCGGTTTACGCCTAAGGTTGAATCAATGGAGGGCTATTTGTTTTCACCCTTTCTCATTCAATTCGTTTTAATTCTTCAACCCTTCGATTGCTTACCAAGACTTCATAGCTAGAACCTTGTTGGGTTTATTCCAAGACTAGTTCGGCCTCAATCCGCACTCTTCCCATATATCATTTTTCTCCTTTTATCATCATACCTAAGAACTCTACACTAACTAGTCGATAGTCCTGGTAGATCCTCCTGCTCGGCGGATCATGGGAACAAATACCTAACCTTATCATCCTTATATCACCGTACATAAAGTAAAGTTGGTCGGTCTATTTGGTATTGTTCATCTGCCATTTGGAACCAATTGAAAACCAGTTGAAAATCAATCCAGATACTTATGATATATTATCAAAGCATTTTGTACCTGAAAGGTTTTTGATATTTTTAGAACGAGAACTCCCCTCAACATGTGCATCAAGTATTTGAAATCGTTTTGCACATGGAGGCAAGAGAAAGAATTAACTTCTTTAATAACCATTTTCTAAAAGATATCAACATCACTTCCTTAATCGAATCAAGTAGATAAAGCATTTTGGGGAAGGATGAGGTTTTCATGATTTTGCTCCCCCTCAATATGTGCATTAAGATTTGAAAAGTTTTTTGCACATACTAGAGGGAACATGCACATTGATTTAAATTGATCACGTTTTGGATCTTTGTGGTTTAAGATAGATGCTCCCCCTCAACATGTGCATGGAAAATTTGAAATCGTTTGTCACACTAAAGTTCACATTCAACACATTGGGCATCGAATGAGTATCATACTTGGCACTAGGCATAGAGCATGGAATCAAAGGATTAACTCTCTCACCTAATGACTTAGGACATATTGTGATTAAGCATTCTAGGATTTCTTGAAATCGTTTGTCACATGTGGGAAGGAGAGCTTGTACATTCTTATAAAACCATTTACCAATTGTCGGTTTAAATTAATTTCAATCACAAATTCTCCCCGATCACAAATATCAAATCATTTGAGATTTGTGATCTCTCAGAGATTTAAATTGATTTTGAAAGCTTTTAAGGAGAATTGTGACTTGATTATGAAAACGTTTTAGTGACAAGAATCGGATATTAAGACTTTAAACTCCAATGATTAAACATGCATGAATATCTTTTGAAAACAATTGAATGACGAATAAATTTTTGATTTAATTGAAATCATTCTCCCCCTCAATCAATGACATAGGTTGTTGATTGAGAGATAGATATTTTGACAAATAAGTCCAGATGATTATCAAAAATAGAGTCCGAGTTATTTTTCAAAGCAGTTAGTTTTCAGCAGATGAATGTTAATAGAATCAGAGCATGGAATTTTGAAAACATGATAAAGTATGGCTCTGTTCATTCTTTGAAAAGCGGGTTACTACCTGAAATGACAATAAACCATCGTTTTACTTTCTCCCAAAAATAATTTTTGATTTTTTGATTTTTTTTTTAACATTTGAACAACATCTAAAGTCCCGTGTCATTCTTTGAATGACATCACAAAGACCGTAGATATTATCGAATCGAGGAAAACATGACAAAAGACAATATTTTGGAATTTTTCAAGATTTTTCAATTTTATGGATTTTTAAAGTTTTATATTTTCTCTTTGCTTTTTGAAGGTTTTGTAATTTTGTATTTTGCTTTTCGAAAAGATATTTACAAGAGATAGATGAAGGAAACCTTTACTCCTCTTCTTCCTCTTGTAGACGTTTGAGTGTTTCGGGTTGAAGGCTTTTAAGGCCAAGTCGTGGAAGAATAAACTCAAAACGTTCTCTAGGAAGACTTTGGTAAAGATGTCGCTAACCGGTATTCGGTCCTCGTAAAGTAAAGTTCCACCACACCGTTTTCCACTTGTTCCCCGATGAAATGATGTCGAATGTCGATGTGCTTTGCTCTTGAGTGTTGTACGTTGTTGCATGAGAGCAATAGCACTTTTATTATCACAAGCGAGAGGGATTTTGTTAAATTCAAAGCCATAGTCGATAATTGAGATCTCATCCATAGGATTTGAGCACAACAAGATGACATGGCTATGTATTCAACCTCTCAGAGGAAATAGAAGTACTCATTTGCTTCTTTGAAGACCAACTCACAAGCTTATCACCCAAAACTGTGCACCTCGCATCGCATTTGCTCCGACGAGTATCTTGACATCCGCATGATCGGCATACGCATAGGTTGTTAGTGACATACCGGTGTCCTTCGGGTACCAAAGTCCCATATTGATGGTTCCTTGAGATACCGAAGACCCGCTTAACCGCTTCAAGGTTCTTTTTAGTAGGCTTAGCACGGTATCTAGCACACATGCAAACAATGAACAAGATGTCCGGTCTACTAGGCGTGAGGTACATCGGATCCAATCATACTACGATATTTTGTTTGGTCTACCATGATCCCGAGTGGTCCTCATCTAGTTTCAGACGTTCAATCATGGAGTGTCAATAGGGTCACTTGAATCAAATCCAAATTTTTAAAATCTCATTTGCATATTTAGATTGATTTATGAAAATGCCTCCGGACTTCGTGAAATTTGTAGTCCTAAAAAATGACATTTGTCCCATCATTGACATTTGAAATTTAGAACCCATTTCATTTGAAAACGGTCACACTCATTGGGGTCGGTCGAGGCAAAGATGATATCATCAACATAAATTTGAACATGAATTAAATGTTTTCACGACTTCTGGTGAACAATGTTGGATCAATGCTCCTTTTGTGAAACCGGTAGATAGAAGAAACTTTGATAGCGTATCATACCATGCCCTTGGAGCTTGCTTTAACCCATACTGAGCCTTCTTCAAACGATGAGCGTGAGTAGGATGCTCGGATTCACAAAGCCTTTGGGTTGGCCGACGAGACAACTTCTTTAAGATCTCCGTTCGTAAATCTCGTCTTTACATCCATCCGATAGACTACCATGTTCTTCTTGGCAAGATTAGCTAAAAGATTCGATTGCCTCGACACGAGTAACAGAGCAAAAGATTCTTCAAAGTCAATACCCTCCTCTTGACGGTATCCTTTAGCAACTAATCGAGCCTTGTTCTTCAACACATCACCATGCTCATCAAGTTTCACTTTGAAGATCCATTTTAGAGCAATGATCATAGCACAATCTGGAGCAGGTACTAACTCCCATACATCGAGTCGATCAAACTCATGAATTTCATCTTGCATAGCATTGAACCAACTGTCTTCATTCATGGCCGTTTTAACATCCTTTGGTTCGATCTTAGAGAGTACGGAGTTGAAGAAGCACCATAACGCATCGGTTGCAAGTTGTTTCCGTGTGGATCTTGGACGAGAGGATTTCCAATGATGTTGTCTAATGGATGATCGTGAGTCCATTTTCTAAGGTGTTCATGTGGCGCTTGTTGAGGGACCGAGGTAGCAGAGTCGATGTCTCTGAAGAAGATGGTTCGATGATGATTCGAGAGCAAATATGTTTTCAAATGGAGCATCTTCGAGAGTAGCAAAGGGATTAACTTCATCATTGATGCGAAGCAGTTCCATGATGTACATTCAAGATTGATGAATTGTTGATGAGATCGAAGTTAGCGAAGAAGCGCGCTTGACTTAATGACATTGAGGCGAAGGATTGACTTCATTCTCGGGAATATGACCACCTCTGTGGTAATTGACATGTTCATTAGCACTTGGCTCATAGAGTTCATCAAACATAGGATCAAACAATTTCTTTAAATCATCCTCGGATGGAGGTACATATGGAGTGTTGGAGAGGATTTAGTACAAGGGATGAACCAATGGGACTGTTTTGAAGTGAGGTCCGAGGCTGGATTGTCCAGAGCCATAGGACCACCTGCGATAGAAACTCTCTCGACTATCTTTATCAACCCATATGTGGACAATTTGAAGTGACCATCGATGAAGAAAACGACATACCAAACTTGAATCGAAGAAGAATTTCGCATTTGCATCTTAAGCTTGCACTAATGTTGGAAGAACGAGGTCGAGAATTTATGCTTCAAGCAAATCTCTAAGTACTCAATACTCAACCAAAGTATGAGACTTTAACACCTCTTGCGATTATCCACAATGTCATATTCGTGTCATCGAGTAAAACTACGTAACTCCTTAAAGTGATAGTTAACGGATCTTCAACCATCCATCCCGACGGTGGTAACTAGATAAACCAAGTCTTCAACTTAAAATTCTTAGACACGAGCAAGTTATCAAATAAGAATACGCCTTTGAAATTTAACTTCAATCTCAAATAAGTGATAATTGATTAACTCAAGTAATCGACTTGTCAAATGCCCAATGAGAGCGAATGAGGTAGTCATTTTCCTTAATGTTCATGTGGTTGATTTATAGCGTGCACAATGAGAGGAACAATAATCCGTAAAGATTTGGCAAAGGAATACCAAAGAGTGAATCATTATCCATGAACAACAATCCGTGAAGATTTGGCACGGGAATACCAAAGAGCGGATCATTATTCAATAGTGCAACTTACAATATCATGATAGTCATTATAAACGCCTTGTGAAATAATTGGAGATAAAGTTTCTTGAGAATTCCAAGAAGTACTTCTTAGATGGTGAACCGAGTTGAGTCAATAGAAACCGGAGCATGAGCTTGAGTCGGATGATCAACATTCGTCGGAGGTTGAAAGTACTCATCAAACATATCTTTGAAAACAATGAATCCCAAACATTGATTCCCATTTATCCTTAGTAAGTGAAGCATTAGGCGTTGGAGGAGAGTCATCAAAATCAAAACAAATCCGCTTATCCTTAGTATATTCACTCTTCATCAAAAGAATATACACTCGTCATCATCAAAAATTAGGTCGATAACCATTATTCAAACATCCATCATCATGTAGTATATTCACTTCTCCCCTCAAAATTGCATCCAAGTTGCCATTTTGATTTAACAAGTGAATAAGAGTATACACCAATGAACGAGATCCACTTGATGACCGAATGAGCGTGGAAAAACATGAAGCTTGTTGATGAAGAATGTAGATGAGTATGGCCATTTACGAGAGAATTTCTTATTAGTCGAAGATAAAGCGCACAAAAGAGCGTACACTTTTCTTTTCTATGAGGAACGGGACTGAGTGTTATCTTCGCACGCCATAATGATGAAGTACGAGGCTGAATCGATTTGAAGCAGACATCATCATTAAGAGCCCAGTCATATGTTTAGAGCCGCGAATCCAAATACCAAGGACGATTTATACGACCCGCTTTGGACAATGATCGAAGACGAGAATTGGAAACATTGGATCCCCACGTCTTTGATGGGTTCCTTTTGGTTAGCACAAACAATCTTTGAATCGCAGAAACCCTAGATGCAATGGCATTATTCCTAGGAGTTGAACTAGTAGAAGCATCGGACTTAGTCAAATGACATTTTGTGCTTAATGGGATTATTCTACCGGTTGGCTTCCAAACCTTAACAGCACTATTCTAGGCATAGTGGATCTAGGCGAGGGGTAAGGTTTGCCATTCGTAAATATTCGACCAGGCTTTCACCGAAATCCTACATTTGTAAACACATTCCCCGTAGGTTTCTAGGATTGCTTAACTGCTTTGCTCTCCAAACTTTCTTAAGCGGGTTATGAATCTTAGACCTCGAAATAACACATCGATTTATCATGATTACCGGAAAATAAACATTTTTTACATGTTTTGCGACAAAGATGAGGCCTCGAATTAATTTCAAGAAGCTTAGAGCTAATACTAGAACTAACACGATTCTTTTGTTCAAATCAAACTTCTTGTCCCTATGTTGTTCTTTCACTTCCTTATCATTAACATTTTAGTTTCAGTAATCCTATCCTTCTTTGCATTGCTTCTAGGTTTTGACCCGCTAACTTTAGTGTCAATCTTAACATCCGTAGAAGTAACGATGGGAACATTACATGGTTTCACGCTTCGCATTTCGGTCTAGAATTGCTGGGATCCGAAATTCTAGGAGGCACATCAAAGGTTGCTTGCTTGAATTTTGACATGGACAAGGCATATCAAGGGTCACATGCTTGGCTTTAGGCATAGAACAAGGCACAACTATTCTATCTCGCCTATTACTAGATTTTGGACTTGTGACAATTACATACTCTAAGAGTTCCCGAGATCGTTTGGCATCCATGCGAGCATAGGCTATAGTACTATCAAAAGGTTTTCTAATCTTTCATCTTCAACAATCTCACGGAGACCCTTCAAACCGTCCTTAAGGTGTGAGAGATATGCTTTATGTGCAAGTTCATTATTCCTAATGGGCGGGGAATATATAACATATCGATAGCATATTTATCACAAGCGTAAACCTTAGGAATAGAGTATTTGCAATTGGGGATTGGCAACTTTCCTTTCACCTCACGCTTGATTCTCAATATCGTTAAGTAAAGAAGTTATCTTTTCAATTTGTTTATCATGATTAACTTTAAATGAATCACATAACTCTTTGTTTTGATCATTAACCTTTGAAATTTGACTTTAAAACAATCATTTTCCTTTTGCAAGTTATCAATTATGTTTTGAAGTTGGAAATTCGAGAATCTAAAGGTAGAGGCATATGGGAACCATTACATCCTTCTTTTCACCTTTCGCCAGAAATTTGGGCTTTCAATTTTTGATCGTGTTATAATGAGCTCGAATTTGTTCATCACGTTTGCTAATTTCAAAAGCGCATCAAACTCGGGAGCATCGAGAGGATGTCTTGATATTTGAGGTTTTAACATTTTCTTTGAGATGTTGATGTTTTAATTGCAAAGCAAGATGTTCAACTTCTAATTTAGAATAATGTTTGACCAAGTTATCATGATCATCCTGTTCTATTTTCTCATGCAATTTTGAATTTGTTGTTTCAAGCTCAATGACACGATCATGGGAGACTTTCGAGCAACAGATAATTCATGAAATTGAGAAGCATTCATGGAACAATTTGTAGGAGTGAAAACACATCTTGAGCAATACATTCATAAATCGATTCTCATTCGATTGTATGCAAGTTCTTCCTCTCAATCTCTTTATATTTTAATTCTCTCATAGTCACTAACCTCAACAATCATTGCATCAAATTCCTTTTCCATTTCTTTAATATCGAATGCATCCCTTTTTAAGACTCTCAAATTGATCTTTAGTTGTTTAAAGAAAGGCATGGCCTCGGTTAAATAGCATTCTTTAGTTTGCTCAAACCCTTTCCCTTCGATTATACCGTGGGTGTGATCCTTTTCTTACAAGTTTTCTCAAAATCAACAAATAGTTGAAAGATAACATATTGACCGATTAAGGTCTTGCTTTTAGTGGCAATAGATCTAGGAACTAAGTGCATTGGTGTATTAGGAGGATACACGTTGCTTTAGGCGGTTTCCTACATGGGGGATTCTTTTCAACAAGATTTTCGACTTTTGCATTTCCATATCCTTTTCCGTAACACTTGTTCGTGGGTTAATAGAGTCCGAGGCTTAAACTTGTTTAAGGAGATCCAATTTTCTTTAGTGTAATTATGTGGTTTGATCGTTATGTTATTCTTTTTACACTCGGGATCTTCTAACTTCTTATTCATTTTCTCCCTAGTGACTTCATCGATTTCTTATCTTCCTCGGTGCACTCAACGCAACTAGGTTTCGCCAGGCTTAAGGATTTCATTACCATCATAAAGCACCTTATGAGCATTTCTAGCCTTTTTAATTACCTCTGGATTTGGTTCCTCAACAAGGGTTAAAGTGTCGGTCACCCCAATTATAGTCTAGCATATGTTAGCTCGTAGATTTGTAGTTATTTACGTTATGTAGTAGTTAATTAGTTAATTTGTAGCGTAGAATAGTGTAGTGCAACACCGTGGAGGAAGGACAGTCTTTACCCATCGTATCCCGATCCACGTGCCGATGGGAGGTCGTGTATTGTGTAGTATAAATACCCTTCCATCCATGGAAGGGTGGTGCTTCTCATTCAATCTAATATTTCATACTTTGTGTAAACCTCTAGCAAGAACACCCTCTCCCTACTAACTCTCTAACTATGGCAAACATGTATTTTGATCATCCAAGACCACCCGAATCATCAACACAATAATATACACGATCCTACAATTGGTACAAGAGCCAAGGTTTTTGTGTTGTATTGATTTGTGTGGTTTTTGAAACATGGTTTAAACTGTTTTGTGTATTTGGGTGGTCGGATTATTTTATTTGGGTAAACAGTGGTTAAGATGGTTTGTATTTTTTGTTTGGTCAAATATTAAATGTCTTGATATTATCCGTATGTCCAAAACTACTAGTTGTATTTTCATATTTTTCAGACTTCTTGGTACTGTCCGTGAATACAAATGGTCTTTATTTGTGGTCTTAATGGGTCATCTGGTAACTTTTCATGGTCAAAACCGTCATAAAGTGTCATCTTTTATGCAGTTTTTCTGGGTAAGTATGAAGATAAACGGAAAAGTGGTCGGAATAATCATAGGAAAAAATCATTTATCAAGTTAGCGACTTTCCATAAACTGTTTTTTCTTGTTAGCGAGTTGACTATTGAGTCACTTGCTGTCGTGGCGACTTGTCGTGGCGACTTGGTGTATGTATGGTTTAGCGACTTGTGACAGAAAGATGAAGATGAAATGATTTGACCACGACCACAACCAAAATACAAAATAAACTGTATTAACAAAACTCTTTTGACTTCACCATCACATCACAAGTCAAGATAGATCCGAATTGAATCATACACGATCGTTATGTTTAAACGACATACAACCCATCCGGATCCATAACCAAGCACAACCAACTCCATCTCTATTCTTATACCTTAACCAACAACTACATATCTACACTTTATCCCATATCCATCTTACATCTCGACTCAAAATAAAAAGAAGATATTATGAATCTCAGTTTGTTCTCTCGAAGCATACTCCGACACATCTAGACTTGAAAGGTCTATAATTGAGAGACAACTCATCATCGATTCAATCTTTGAAGCTTCACTTCAATTAATATTCGAAACACAAAGATAAGGATTATAACAATTATGTTTTACCCTTTTTCTTGGTTCGTTCATACACAATCAAAACAAAACATAAATTTAATACCTACCGAGACCCTTGGATCTTGTAGTCACGATTATGATATCTTGAGGAGATTGAAGCATACTGAAATCTATTACTAAGGGTGTGTTTGTGGTTTGAGTATTTTCGAGATGATTGTTTTTTATTTGGATTGGATGATAGTTAAGATTGAGAGGTGTATTGTTATGATATTAGTTTGATGATGAGATGGAGATGTGATGCAGTGATTTCTTGTTTTCCAGATCCGTTTTTTTTAGAGAGGAGTGTGGTAGGCGGTTTGTTTGTGAGTGTGTTTAGGGTTTGCTAATGAGTAATATGAGAAAAAATTAGGGCAAGTCACTTATAACTGGTTACTCTTGTGTGAGTCATTGTTCGGTTATGGGCTCAATGCTTACCGGATTGGAGGACTTGTTTTGATACATTGGGCCGTGTAATTCAATTTGGGCCTCATGATCCGATGGAAAAACACAAGACATGGGCAGTGTCTTGAGCCTCGTGGTTTTGTCTGGTTTGTAACCAGTGAGTTTGACGTTTTTTTTGTTATCATTGAGTTATTAATAACTTCTTTTTGTTATTAACTCGTTGAGCTATTATGTAACTCGGGTTACTGGATGCAATATGTTGTAAAAGTCGTGTGATGAACTTGGGTTCAATCTTTAAACTAATCTGTATATGGGCTTTTATTCACTACATATGGGCGTCTCTTAATTGAATCCAATTTGTTTGTGATACGGATATACATCGGGTCTCAAGTGGTATTTTATTCATGGGTCGATTACACTTATTAGGATATTTGAGCTTCAATTTGGGAAAACTAATTAATCTTATAAATCGAATATTCTTGGGCGGTGTATTCACTTGGTGGGTTTTGATTATGAGATTTTCTTATGAAATTTGATGCTTTGATGAGATGGTGAGATTCGTTATGTGATGAGATTTGGCAATTTGGTATATACTCATTTACGGAGATTATTATGTCACGGCTTGAAGTATTTATTGGAAAATGTTGATTACGGGGTTGTTTGTACGGTATTTCTCATTTGGATTTGAAGGAAGGTTTTTCGGACAGGTTTACTTATTTCGTCTTCTTTCTTTCTACCCTTCCGCCAAGATGACTTGTTTGGGCATTTTAGAGTGTGATAAAGACTTGGCTATTTAGTTACGGTTATGCTTCTTCTCGCTTAATCCATAACGTAACTATCACTCCGGTGTCTCACACGATTGAGGATAAGTCAAGAGGATTTGTACATTGGGTACACCATTTCTTTTCACAAGGATGAGTACAAGTTTAAGTAACAAATTTGGGGGTTTCTACTTCATGATCAAGTTTGATATATCGGGTTTACTTCTCCATGTGGTCACTACAATAGCCGACATAATGTGTGAATGATGTGTTTACCAAAAGTGTGTATTGGATTGTTGATGATGTTGTGGATGTTGGTTACTGAACCGTTGATGAACCGCTGCATGTTCCCTTAAAACAGATATTCACCGAAACCAAAGTTGTCATAACATATTCAATCTGACATTGTTTATGGTTTTGTCTTGATTTTGTAAAATCCCGCGAAAGAATCTATTTCTCGGTTTAAATCATAGACTTGTAAAATCCCGTAACAATGAAAACATCCTGGTAAAAGTAAAGTGCATTTCCGGATCTATCTTACGGTTTATTCTTGGTTTTGTAAAATCCCGCGAAAGAAAAATATTTCTCGGTTTAAACCATAGAATTGTAAAATCCCGTAATGATGGAACTATCCTGGAGAAAAGGAAAGTGTATTTCGAGATCTTATCGATCTTTGGTACTACAGCTTTGCTTTGAAGAAGGGATAAAAGGTGTACTTCATGAATTGGGTGTGTGTTTGGGTTGTCTTCATGGCAGTTCGGTTATTATATGGTTTTACGGGGTTACGTGCTTTTAACCATGGTCGGGATGAAACCAATATCAAAGTTCATTTAAATGTCAAAGAAGGCTAGATTTGAGCAGTTAAGACGATGTGACATCGGCATTAATTCAGTATTATTTATTTGAGGTTGAAGTGAAACATCACGGGCGAGTGTACTTAGTATCTGAAGGTATCGGGGATGGTTGGATGAAGATTCTTCGAGATCCTTGTTCGAGCTTATTATCAAAAACGAATACTTGGAAATCTAGTTATTGTTGGGTGACTTTACCTCTTCTTTTACCACTTGGGGAATTGGGCTCTTATCACCTCAAAATAACTATCACTTAAAGGAGTTACGTTGTAGTGCTCGATGTCACATTCAATTGTGGATTTTCAAGAGGTAATGTACGTCTATTACTTGATGGTTGGTTGGTTGAAGAGTATAGAGTACTTAGAGATTCAAATGGGCATGAAGTCTCGCCACCGCTCTTCGTTACATATGTGCAAGTGTAAGTCACGAGTTCGGGTTAGTTTACTTCAGGGTCAAATTCATCATATTGGGTTATCTCCATCAGCTGTCACTTCAAAGAGCCTACTGAATGATAATGGTGATTACATGTTTTGCCAAGAGATGATGAAAAGAGAGAGATTATGATGTCTGTTCACATCAGTTCAGGCCTCGTACTCTAAAGAAAAAAAAAGTGTACGTTTCAGTGCGCTTTATCTTCAAAAGAAGAGAAATCTTCTTATGACGTATGAACACAACAGTTCATGCCTCGTACTATAAATAAAAGAAAAGTGTACGCTTCAGTGCGCTTTATCTTCTGAAGAAGAGAAATCTTCTCTATTATGACCATTCTCATCAACATGCTTCATGTTTTTTTTCCATGTGCTTTCAATTATCAAGTGAACCGGGCTACCATTGATTGTTTTCTCATTCCACTTGCTCGATTATAATGAAGATGGCGACATCACGTGCTAATTTTACGGGGGAGAAGTGTGAAGAGAACATTTGGATGATATTCACTTATTCAATCAAGAATGGCAACTCCGTATGCAATTCTTGAGGGGGAGAAGAAGTGTGAAATTACTGCATGGTTGATATTATATGAGAATAAATGGTCAAACGGCTCCAAACTCATGTAAGAACTGAGCTTCTTCTTATCGGGTCATCTTCACATGGAGTTTTCTTCTAAGAGTCGTTGGTTGACATCTTCACTCGGATTGATGAGTTTATCGACGAAGTGATTCCGGTTAATGCTTCACGTATACATCAACATGATGATTCCGAACTATCTCTCTGTTCTTGTTTGATGTGATTGGTAGTTTGGTGTTACCATCTTGTGTGTTCGTTGCGGCCCGATTGTCGATTTCCTTGATGAACATCTTTCGTTTTGTTTGATTGGGAGGGATTTTAGTTAAGGGGATTTGCAAGATGTAAGTTAATCGGGATGCTCTTTTGTGGGATGCTTTTTGGTGTGAGTTGAAGATGTTAACTATCTATTCCCCAACTACACAATCTTGAAGAAGGTCGAGTCTACAGTCTGTTCTACATTTTCTGCTGCATGTTAGAAGACTAAAGACGAGTTGCATTTGATTATCCAAAGACTTCTTCATATTCCGGGCATTTATCAAAAAGATTGTCGGTTTAGGGGAGAGCACTAATTGGGGGAGGGTGAAATGTCTGATTTAATCCCCAATTAGAGTTGCTCACATTCTTTAGCAAGTTGATTCCCACAAGATTACAAGTGTTCTTCTCTTAAGATTTCAAGTATTTGGGCTGATAAGATGTTGCTGATTCTGAAGTATCAAAACCAAAGGGGAAGGAGACAAGCATCTAAAGCGAGTAAACTTGATGAACTTAATACTTCTAAGTAATTGAAGATATCCCGGAAGACAAATGTTATTATCGCAGAGAAAATCAAGGTTTGACTCATGGCTAGTAAACTTGATGAACTTAACTCTTCAAAGTGATTGAAGATATCCCGGAAAACAAATGTCATGACCGCAGAGAAACTCAAGGTTTTACTCATCAAGGCGTTTAGTGTTCTTATTCCAACTATGTGGGGAAGAGATGGTAGAGTTAGTTTCGAAGATGAAAGAGGTACACAAGTGTGTGATGATTTTGATGTTATCACAATCATCGTGGAAAAGATTGTGTACATTGGGGATGCTCATTGTTTTACTTGAGGCTTAATCGGTGATTCGTAGATATAATCACTTATTCGGTTTTGACATCCGCAGAGATTGTCACCGCAGAGATAATCGTGATTCCACCGCTTCTTCAATGTTATCGGTTATTCTCTATTTGGGCATTGGTACCGAGTTCTTGAGCTTCATACACTTTCTTCGGGGGAGAAAAGTATACATCGGGTTATTCTTTGGCTATTGGACTTAATATGCTACTGATGGTATAAGTTTCTTTGTCTTCGGATTTGTGTATTCGGTTCGTGAGCTCTAGTCTAAGAGATTGATCGCATCAATTCTTCTACTTGGGGGAAGTGGTCTCTTGACAACTTTTTGGTATGGATCACTTCAGACGTCAGTTGAAAAGAAATCTGAGAAGATTATTTATGAATGGGATGATACTTTGCTGTTCTTCTATTGGATGGTATAACCTCGAACGGAGAATCTTGATTATCGTTCTTAAAAGGAGCAACGGGATTTATGATTATGGTGTGCATCTCTGTGCACCTGGCTAAGGCAAGCTTGAAATATAGCTCGAATCGCTCAACATAAGGATTTTCGGTTTGGGGGAAGTCGCCAAAGTCTCACCTCAAGTGGCTCAATTTCTCTCTCGATTCAAGAGTCTTGGAAGCTTTGGTGGTGAAAGTTTTAGGAATGATGACTTCTATCTTCTACAACGGGTCATTCGATATCCTTATCTCGGTACTCGTATCATCATCTTCTTTAACTATATCATCTACTCTATCTTTGTATATATTTATCTCGAAAAACAAAATATAAAAATTATAAAACCAACAAAAGAAAATAGAAAATTATAAAACCTTCAAAATCCATAAAAATCGAAAATTTCAAAATACCAAAATATGTTTTTAAAGACATGTCTTCGATATCGATAACATCTGCGGTCTTAGAAATGTCATTCAATAATGGCACGGGATCATAGATGAAGTTCGAAAGGAGGTGTAAATATTTCTTTCCAAAACATGTCACAAAATATGGCTTGCGATTATTTGGGATCGTAACCGCGCTTATACCGTGGTTTGCTATTATTTCGATAGCAACCCGTTTTCAAGAAAGGAAAGTGCTACGCTAAACCAATTTTCAAATATTTCGTGCACTTATCCTAAAAACAATATGAGGAAAGTATGTCAAGGATCGTTGTTCCTACACAAATGTTTTTCCGTCTATAATTCTTCGAAAAATATTTGTTGTTTTCTAAAATGGTGGAAAATGAGTTGCTTGAAAATTAATCGGCCGAGTTTTTAGTAAAATTGAAAACTCAATCAATGACTTCGCTTTTAAACCTTTTCGAAAAATGAGTCATTGATTGAGGGGAGAATGTTTTCAAATTTATATCATCTAACGAACTTTCTTAATTATCCCACGTGCTTAATTAAAATGATAATTGCTCGTGTCGAAGGACTAGGAATTTAGGATATGATTGTTAGGATTAGATGATTATAGATTTGAAAAGCATTATTCCATACCTCTTATGATCCGATTGATATGTTGAATTGACTTTTATTAGTCGATTGTTGTTTGGGTGATGTCGACCACCATATATCTCAGATGTGTGTTCACTAACGTATGCGGTATATTGGTATATAAGAATGTTCCCGATCCGGATCCCACAATTGAAGATGATTGGATGCCGAAAGGAAAGGTAACTATATCTTGGGTTGACAAATGAAGAAACGGAGCTTAATTGGACTTCAATGGAGAGTTGGCATAAATGCAACGTAAGAGGTCTCACTGCATCAGCAGATGGTTTTCTTCTAAGTGATTGAAGAAACGGAGCTTAATTTGACCTCAGTTGGCATTCAAAATGCAACATAAGAAGAAGTCTCACTGCATCTGCAGACGGTTCTCTTCCAAGCCCTACATCAACAACATAAGCTTCTCAACCACCTAACATATCCTTGTGCAGGATAATCATGATGATACCATTTTTGTAAAACTTTGAAAAATATTGTTTTTGAAAATGGAAAAATATTGTTTTGAAAATAAATTGGACTAAATTTGAAAATCACCGGACTTCTTTTTAACAAAACCTAAGTCACTCAATTATTGACTTCTGTCATGGATTGAGGGGGAGAGTGATTTAAAATAAAATATTTTCAAACGATATTTCTTCACAAAAGTCCGGATTGTACAATATAAGTGGTGATCTAAAGATTTAATGTTATGTCATGGTATGATTTTTTCTTTAGAATCAAGGTCTTTCAAATGAAATTTTTCTCGTTCTTGTTTGATTGTGAAATTGTTTTGTTTTACTTAAAAGATCTCTTAAAACTATCATACCGACACTAACAATCTTTAATGTCTTAAAATGGTCCTTATCCGTCATCTTTCAAAATTGAATCTTGCCACGTCTTTCCCAAATTTTTCTAAATGATTTAAATCGGTTGGGATCACAAATCTCAAATGGTTTGAAATCTTTGATCGGGTGAGAGGTCGTGATTTAAATCTCAAACTGCTTTTAATGGAATTGGTTTTAGTCCTTCAAAGCACTCCTGCCTCCATGTGCCAAACGATTTCAAATACACAATGCACATGTTGAGGAGGAGGATTTATCCAAAACCAGATGAGTATTTAAACAAGGCCACATTTTCTCCCATGGTTTCTAAACCTAATTAAATCACTTGGGATCCAAAATCTCAAAGGGTTTGATATTTTGATCTGGGATAATTTGTGATTTAATAATGAAATTTGATGAAAGGTGATCATTTTGATTTAATTGTGCAGTGCTTCTCTCATATGTGCTAAACGCTTTCGAATCTCGAAGCACATTTTGAGGAGGAGCATAACTATCGAGGTACAAAAGCTTTTAAAGTTATTTATAAAGTACCTTGATTGAGTTATCAAATGGTTTTCTAAATGGCGCTTGTGATTGTGGATGTGCTTCAAATTAACTCTTGCCTCTATGTGATAAAAATGATTTCAAAATCCTATGCACATATTGAGGGGAGAATTTTACCATGAAAATCAAATGGCTTTTTCAGTATGAAAATTGTGATCAAAGAAAATATTTCAAAGTCCTCTTGCCTCCTTGTGCTAAACAATTTCTAAATCATACGCACATGTTGAGGGGAGGTTTTCTAAATGATCAAAACTATTAGGGTACAAAATGCTTTGATCTCGTATCACAAGTACCTTGATTGTTTTTCCAAATGATTTAAATCAATTGGTTTCAAAGAAGGAATGAACAATACCAAAAGACCGACCATTTTACTTTAATGTATGGAGTTATAAGGTTGGTGAGGTTAGGTATTTGTTCCCACGATCCACCCGAACGGAGGGATCTTCCCAGGACAATCCACTAGATAGTGTAGAGTCCTTAGGAATATTAAAAAGGAGAAATATGAGAATATGGGAAGAGTGCGGATGAGATAGAGCTAGAACCGGAATAAACCCAACAAGGTTCTAGTTATGAAGTCTCGTAGCACCAAGGGGTTGAAGAATGAAAAGAACCGAATGTGAAAAGGGTGAAAAGAAATAGCCTCCATCAATTCAACCTTAGAGGCGTAAACCGGGTTCAATACATATGCTCTTGGTTGTTACTAAGGTAACACCGGTATTGAAGACAAGACGTCATGGACCCAGTGGACGATCGCACTACAACTTCCCAAGCCACTCAAGTTCCTCTCAAAAGGGCTTGTTTCATTCTCACGGGGAACCGACATAATCTATCGACTTTCTCTTAGAGATTGTTGATATTGAAGAAGGAGACTCTCTCCTAGTCTCGGCACAGAACCAAATATGCACTATTGAGTCTAGAGCCAAGAGATCATCCACAATATCTCATTAGGACACTAAATTATTGAAGACTTCTTGTTTCACACAATGTGGAAAGTAAGTATATATTAAGAGTCCTACGATTATCTTTGTGGTATTGCCAGAACGTTCTGAGTGATATGTAAAGTATTCACAATGAAGATGGAAATCCTTCTAGAGCCAACATCATACAAGCTCTTGGTGGGTAACATGTGAGATCTTTTCAAAAGATTAAGCTTGTGACAACCGGATAGAAACGATGGGAGATTCAATCTTGAATCAACCTTGGTCCGAGAATGGATTTGACGAATACTTTTGGAAAACCATTCGATGTGCAAACCTTCTTTTCTCTAGCACGTCGAATGTGTACTTATGTTTTCAAATTCAAAAGTATCTCGATTGAAAAATACTATTAGAAAAACCGTTCGATGTGCGAATCTCTTCTTTTCGCTAGCACGTCGAATGTGTACTCATTCTCTAATACAAAAGTATTTTGATTGAAAATTGATCTTTCTCATAAAACCTTCGTTCTATTGCAAAACTCTTTCTTCAAGCAATACGCGATTGTTTTTCAAATCATTTTTCATCAATCGATGAATCTCAATTTCTTTGGTTCACTCACTCCGTGTTGTCTTCTTTGAGACGTTCGGTTTGAGAACAACTAGAACATTGCGAAACCCCGTCAAGGAGATTCTTAGGAATCCTACGATCACAGGCAAGTGCTTGTACTAATCAACGGGAACCGTGGGCGTGTACCTCAATTCAACGAAGTGATCAAAGACACTTTCGTGCGCTTTATTGCTAATCGTCATATGCGGTACACCCGACGATTGCGGTGATCGAATTGAGGAGTCACTCCAAAGCCGCATGTTCACAAAGAACCACACTTAAATTGAAGAAATCATGACCGGTGCATATCTACATGGTTTTGATATTTTATACTATGCTTCTTCTACGCCGCAAATATCATGAACCGAGAAGGCTTCCGCTACTCGATGGAAAGATGTCATGATTCAAAAGTGTGAGCATGTCGGTCCAAAAGTCACAACTTCACATGATGGCAACACAATAAAAGGTGATCCGAGATTTATCGTGGTGATGATCTCAATGAAAGCTCAAGATCATCAAAGATGTGGATTAGACCAAAGACCTCCACTAAAAGTACAAATCGGTGCGGACTTTGAAGAATCGCTACTAAAGCACAAAGATTATGAAGTGAAGAATTCAAGTCTACGAGCTCAAGAACAATGTCAAAGAAAGAATGCTAGGATGCAAAATGTACTTCATGGGGTGACCTCCCTTAGGGGGAGATTGTTAGGAATTGGAAATTCCATGTTAAAGTGTCGGTCACCCCAATTATAGTCTAGCATATGTTAGCTCGTAGATTTGTAGTTATTTACGTTATATAGTAGTTAATTAGTTAATTTGTAGCGTAGAATAGTGTAGTGCAACACCGTGGAGGAAGGACGGGTCTTTACCCACTGTATCCCTGATCCACAGGCCGATAGGAGGTCGTGTATTGTGTAGTATAAATACCCCTTCCATCCATGGAAGGGGTGGTGCTCTCATTCAATCTAATATTTCATACTTTGTGTAAACCTCTAGCAAGAACACCTCTCTCTACTAACTCTCTAACTATGGCAAACATGTATTTTGATCATCCAAGACCACCGAATCATCAACACAATAATATACACGATCCTACATTAATTACCTCTGATTTGGTTCCTCAACAAGGGAATGCTATGCTTATCGCTTAAGACTCGATGCTTAGTGATCATGTGAGCAGTTTGAATGGTATTCCCTTGTACGTACAACTTATTTTCAAGCTTGTTTTTCAAAGTTTTTAGATTGGAAAAATCATTCAAAAGTTTTGATTCCTTAGCCTTGAATTCTTGCTTAAGCATTTTAACATTTTCTTGAAGTTCGTGTTTTGCTTAGCAGTTTTGGAAAGCTTTTCTTGTAAGGAGTTTAACTCTTGTTTTAATACTTCTTCTCTAAAATTACTTTTTCTAATAATTGTACGCATTTGGATATCCATCTCACGCTCACAGTGGTAAGTTCAAACTTAGAACGCTATTCGTATATGGCAACTTGATCCTTATAGGTATTGAGTTCGGTGGTCAAGGAATCATCAGCACAAATGCGGTGTACTCATGCAATTCATAGTCATCATTTTGAGTAGAAGATGCATACCTAGGTACAATGAAACTTCCATGCAACTTTCCTCTGCATTAACGCGCGGGTTGTGGCGGTGCATCTCTATCTTGGGTACATCCAAGCTTCCATGGAGCGTTCCTTTGCATTAGCTTACATGGGTTGACTGGTGCCTCTCTCTTGTGAACATGAGCATGAAGATTCTATTTTAGCATTGTCCGACTCATCATTATTTGTTTTCTAACCTTCGCATTCAAAGAACACCCGATTCTTCCATGATACATTACCCAACTTATCACAACAATCTCTCAATTGCACGACACTCATTCACTTTTTCATCCTTTGTGCGGTTTCCTCAATGTACTTTTCACATTATCCATGAGTTGGATAAATGTCTCAATGAATTCACAATTTCCATTCCAATATGTTTTTGAAGGAAATTCCGGTCAAGTATTGATCGTAATCACTGAATATTCCCCACCGATGAATGGTCAAATTGTTTGTAGATTACTTGAAGAGTGCGACTGGAACCATCCTTTTGAACCTTTTCATTGGTAAGTTGCGACTTTAGATGCGCTAAGTTCAACATCAAGCTTCTTGTCAATGTAGGTAAGTCTGGCGGAAAAGAGCACTACATGTTCGATCCCGACTATGGATAACAAATTGTATGAGGTGCGGATGAAGTAGATGATAGGCTCAATGTCGCATTCCATTTGCATGGCATTCGTAGCGGTGCAATTCATTCTCATTGTACTCGAACATGAAGATCTCACATCCTCATTGTTTAATTCAAACATCTTTAATCGCTCAATATAGCTAATATTCTCATGGTTGTTCACGAGATCATACATGTTTAAGTACTTCGTAAATCACCGGGTCAAGAGAGTAAGACATGATGTGGTAGAATGCGAGGATTTTACAAGTCTATGATTTAAACCAGAAATAGAATCTTTCTCGGGATTTTACTAAAATCAAGACGAAACCGTTAAGCAATGACCAGTAGAGTGTGTTAAGATGAAAGAAGATTGTGTGATAGGACTTTAGATTGTTCGTAGGAAAAGCTGAAATGTTGTTTGGTTGAGATTTGGATTGGTTGATGCACGTTTTTGCGGAGAATTTTTAGGTCTAAGAACTTAAAACCTCAATAACTTCCTTTCGGAGGGTATTTGGGCCTCGAAAAATTCGTTTCATGACATTGTTGTGAAACCTCACAATATTCAGCCTGTTCCGCTCGTTTTGATAGGTATTTCGCTGAAAACGGAGTTACGGATCAAAAGTTATGGCCGTTTGAAGTTTTGACGTAAAAAGTCAACTTTGGTCAAACCTCTTCTTCAGTAAACAATCAACCAAGTCGCTATAACCCTTGAACCAAGTCATTGAGTCACCAAGTCGCTAAATACCAAGTCGCTATAACACTTGAACCAAGTCGCTAAGCACCAAGTCGCTAAGCGACCAAGTCGCTAAAGAGCAACTCGCTAAGTAACCAAGTCGCTAAGACACGTCAAGTTGCTAAAGAACAACTCGCTAAGATCCAAGTCGCTAGTAACAAGTCGCTAACAATTTACACTACAACTCGCTAACACTTTAAAAGCAAGTTGCTACCTCACTAAGTCGCTAGCCGTAGTGGAGAATCCACTAACTTGTACTATTTGTCGGCTTGTCTCAAAAGACAAGTCGCTAGGACCAAGTCGCTAACAACTAACACTGTAACTCGCTAACTTTTACTGAAGCAAGTCGCTACGATGAAAAACACAACGAGAACCAAGTCGCTACCAAGAAAAACTTCAAAAACACACTTTTCAATCCAAAACAAGTCCAACCACAGTGATTCAAGCTTACCAAATTAACACCCAAGCACATACAATGATTATAAACACAAAAGTACACCCAAAATTCAAACTTTAACACAAGAAGTGATCCAAATGATGCAAAAACCACTAAACTATCTCAAACTCAAAAACCACCTAAAAACCACTAGAAATCCAAAGATATGTAAGAGATGATCTAACCATGGCTCTTGATACCAATTGAAAAAATATTGGATTTCACATACACATCAAACCATAACCAAAGTAGGCGTACAAGATGAGTTCTAGAGAGAGAAAGTTAGAGGTTTAAGGAACTTTAGTGAGAGAAAGAAAAATCTTATTTTGAGCTCCAACTCTACCTTGGAAGGTAGAGAGTATTAATAGTCTTACAATAAACGCCACACAACGGGTCGTGGATCGAGGCATACATGGGTAAAGACCCGTCCAGTCCTCCACGGTGTTACTTAACTAAATACTACTTAGCTTAAGCTTTCTAATGATTACATATAGTTGAGGTGACCGACTCTTTAATACCTGGAATTTCTAATTCCTAACAATAGTAGACATAGTGATTTTGGATCTTTGATATTATTTGTTGTATTGGAGAAATTTGTTGTGAAGTATTATGTTTAATTTATGAGTTTGTGTTTGTTGATTTTGTAATTGTTTAAAGTCTTATGAAATAATGTTGATTAAAGTCTCTTTACAATTCAAACTAACAAAGTCGTGAAAGTATATTATCTTAAAGTCTCACAAGGTGCCAAGTCTCATAACAATTAATTGAACAAGACTCACAACCAAGTCTCTTAAGAACTATGTGAGTGTGGAAAATGTAGTAAGTGGATGTTTCGTATCAACTCTCGTAACACAAGGTCTCTCAAACAATCTTTCGTAAAAAATAAATCACAAACAAGAAGTCTCGTAACCCGAACCTTGATAGAGCTCGCAAAACAAGCCTCTCAAAGTTGAAAGCTAATCTTGCGAAGGTTCGCAAACTAATTCTCTCAAGTTTGAAAAGCTAATCTTGAGAGATTACCAAAATAAGATCTTGCGAAACTTTTAGAAACACTTTTAGAAATGTAACAAAAACACCTCACTTTAACCAAAAATCATCTTTTGAACATAAAACCGGTTATGTAATATATTAAAAACGTATCTCAAACCTCCTAGAATGTTTTTCCAAAAAATTTTTTGCAATCTAACTACACAAATGATTAAAGCAAAGATTTTAAGAACATGAAAATATTTATAGAGAGAGAGTAACAAGACTATAAAAACATAAAAAACTTACTTCTAATGAAGATCTTAAGGTAAAATGATACGGCTCAAGGAGGAAGCCCACATAGCCCAACCCAAGTCGGGCCCACTGAAAGTGGCTAGGGTCGGCTGAATGTTTGAAGATCCAATCCAACCGAAACTTCTTATCCAAGTTATTTATTTCAGTCTTTTATTTGATTGTTATCATTTCCTTTTATTTCGAATTATGTTTCTATCTTGTTTGCATATTTTCCTATTTAAAGAGTTGTATTCCCCGTTGAATTGTTACAATTGAATAAAGAATTTCTTCAAACCGCTTTTTGTTGTTCATTCGGTCACGGAGAACAACACCGACGATTGTTGCTTGTTACCCAAGCACGATTGCCGCTAGGGTTACGCCTAGGTTTATCGTTTTACCCACTCATATACGAATCTATATCAAGTGGTATTCAGAGCTCAGGTAATCTCAAGATGTCGAGGAACGAAGATCATCATCACCAAGACCGTAGATTCACCGCCGGAGGCAACAGGCATGACGGGCGTGATCCTCGCGATGTCGAGATTAAAAGACTTCGTCAACAGGGTTTCATGAACTTGAAATCAATCTGTTCGATAGATACGAAAGACAATATGAAGATAAACCAACCGACTCAGCTGTGGAAGAATATGAAAACGAAGGTGGTGAATTTGAAATTTATTTTCAACAGCATCATCCACGACAACCGACCCCTCTCCAACGACACCGTCGACCATCCCCGGCAACACCACAACAACGCCGTCGTCGCACACTGCCGGCACCACCACAGACTGATCTGATCCGCTCTTTGGGTATTCGCACAGAAATCCCAGAATTTGAGGGACGTTTATGCCTGGATGATTTTCTTGATTGGTTACGCACGGTGGACCGTATATTTGATCTCCGTGAAACACCTGATCATATCAAGGTAAAACTCGTTGCCATTCGATTAAAAAAGTCTCCTTCCTTATGGTGGGATCATGTGCAAAATCAAAGGTACTGGGAGGGTAAACATCGGGTTAAATCATGGGACAAGATGAAGCGGCTCATGGAAAAAAGGTTCTTGCCCGTGATTCACAAACAAGATTCGTATGTGGAGTTTTACACCCTCAAATAACAAACCCTTACGGTAGAGGAATTTATTGTTGAGTTTGAACGTGTCCGTATGCGTTGTGGCGTAGAGGAAAACGAAGAACAAACTATTGCACGTTTTCTGGGTAGTCTTCGTACTGATATCTCTGATGTTGTTTATTTGCAACAATATTACTCGTTTCATGATGTTTCTAGGTTGGCACTCAAAGTGGAAAAAATATTATCGGCAAAACACAAAACACAACTCGTTTTGGCTCTTCTAGCCGTGCACCACAGTCGACTACAGCCCCTGTTCGGGTCGGCCTAATCAAAGCCGACCCACCAGCCCTTACCGGCGTCTCGCCAACTCCAGCAACCTCCTGACTCCGTTGTTTTAAATATCAAGGAATAGGTCACTTAAAGAGGGATTGTCCAAATATACAAGTCCCCACACTTATTGATTACGCTGATCCACTTTATGACACTGAAGACGAGGTCGAGACTGAAGTTGTTTACCCTGATCGGGGTGAGCTCCTTGTTACCCCGCCGATTGCTTAACACTGTTGTCCTTGATCAAGATGACGATACCACGTAGCTCCGAACTAATATTTTTTGTACTCAGTGCATGATAAGGATTTAAAACGTACGCTTTTAGGGGGTCATTTAAGCCCTTAATCGACCACTTTTATATCCGCATCGCTAATTTTGTCCCTTTTCACTTTTAGGTCTCTTGGAAGCAAAGTCTTGGAATGAATCACATTTGGACGAAAAGGATCGAATACATGAAGAAAATGGCAAAGTTAAGATCGAAGCCACTTGTCGCTTCAAACTAAACATGGCGTCCCAATCAAAGGCGGCGCCATCCCTATATAAAGACTTGATCAAGACATGCACCAGACGACTCAGTGGAATTTTTGTTCGTATAACCTGACGTCGTCACGTTGTGAAGAGGAAGGGCGTTACTCAGACTTTTCATCTCAGACGGCATATATCCAGAACCAAGACAACGTCCCAACTGAATACTAACGGTGTCACAACTCTAAGGTGACACCGTCCCATCGACGACTTGGCCAAGACGAAACACTAATGACGGCGAGCTGACGGCGTCCCATCCAAAAGGTGATGATGTCGCAAGTGTAAATCTATATATAGAATTCGATTTTTCTGCATTTAGAGAGGTGGACTTTTGGAGAAAAAAACCCTAAACGTTTATAGTCCGATTTGGACAGTATCTTAGGGTCCCAAACCCTATTTTACACATCGAGATAAGTATTTTAATCCAAAGTATCATTATGTCTTCAATTGATTGTGTGTATTCTTGCGTGTTTACCATGTCTAGCTAAATTTCTTGTGTGTTTGCTTAGATCTATGAAACCTAGTTATTGATTATTGTTAGGTTGTTTCTTATCTTAATTGTAACTGGCTTATGAGTGCAACTAGGCTTCATTCGTTGTGTTTAATACTTGAGTATTTTTTGTGAAAGTGAGGCTTATGAATAAAGTAGCTTAAGGGCTTGCGGATTTCGTAGACTAAACCCAAAAGATAACCTCAAAGAACTAGGGCATATGCACACCTTACGACCTTAGGAATACAACGCGTTAAGATAAGGTGTGACAATTCAACCAAACCAATAAAAGATAACTAGGGAGTAATAGTATCTAGGTAAACACATTTTTAATCATCATACGAGCACACATCAAATAGACATAGCTACCTGTAGTATTAGCTAATTAGATAAGTAGAGTAATCGGTAGAAATACCACCCCCCAAATCAATTGCCCCGAGATTTTACCTTAGCTTTCTAAAAAACTATAAAAAGATTAAAAAAAAAAAGGGAATCATCCTCAACCCCTACCTTCTCGTAATACATTTCTTGCTAGAATTCCTATTCCCCTAGAGAATGATAAATCCCCGAGGCTTACCCAATACTACACTACAACGATTAGGTTCACTTCCTTGGTGGTTGAAAAACTTGCTCGAAGAAAAGGAAGTTCCTTTGACCCCGAACGCGCTTCGCACGCCGCATCAAGTTTTTAGCATTCTTGGAGAATAGAATAGCTAGGTAGATCTTTATCTCGTTTAGGTTCCTTTGCTTGATTCCTATCAAGAATGATTTTCTCTCAATTTTTAGCTTTCTTGTAGTCTATCCCCCTTCTTCGTGACTTTGTTCGTAACCCCATCACTTTTGATCATGGAAGGTCATAACCCACCACCAAACCAACCACTTCCCATCGACCCACCACCTCTTGGTGAATACTCTAAACCGAGCCACCAAGGCTATAGGAACACCATTGAGCTCCCCGATCAAGTTCAAACTACGGCCCTGCGATCCGACACCATCCGGTTAGTGTAAAACGGATGTGCATTCCATGGACTTCATTCCAAAGATCCTAATTAGCATCTCAAGGACTTCCTTAAAATCTTTGATTCCATCGACCTTGATGCTACTACACGGGAGACCATGCGTTTGCGTCTCTTCCAATTCTATCTACGGGACCAAGCTAGTAATTGGCTTGAGCGAATTCCCGCCGGATCCATCTCAAGTTGGGATGATCTCACCAATTGTTTCCTCGCCCAATTTTTCCCATCGGGGAGAACTACCAAACTTAGGAATGACATCTTAATGTTCCAACAACGTCAAGGCGAAACTCTCTACGAGGCATGGACTCGATTCAAGGACTTACTCCATTAAGTCCCTCATCACGGCATCGATCTTTGTCTTCAAGTCCAAATCTTTTACGATCATGTCAACTTCTCAACTAGGCAAACCATCGACCACGTCGGTGGCAAACTTAGTGAACTTACCGCGGAAGAATCATGGGGTACAATAGAGGACCTTGACATCTATGACAACGAAAGTTGGAATGACCCCCGTGAGTTGCCGAAAACCGTTAAGGCAATCTCCTTCCCTCCCGTTGACTCACAAACTTCCCATCGTAGGATGCTCGAACTTAAAGATCAAGCAAAATTCCTAATGAGATCCTACGAGAATCCTAAGTCTTCACCCCAAGTGAACAAGGTCTCTTCCTTGTGTAAGATATGTAGTGGTCCCCATGACACTCGTACTTTCACGAGACTCCCTACACAAGCTTCCGTGGACTACGCATCCTCGCGTACCAATTTAATGGGAGGGAGATTCCCCACAACACCCGGACCTAGGACTTTCAACGATGCCCGAGAAGCATGGAGGGGCAAACCAGACTATAATTGGGGAAAAACCAAAGAATTCACCTCTAATGATTCCTCATGGTCCCACTCTCATGGCCCTAGTCAACAAAGCATAGAAGGGATGATGCAACACCTAGTTATATCCCAAGAAGCTCAAATAGCCAAGCTTTCGGACCACTTTAACCAAAAACAAGCCTAGATGGATAGGAAGATAGATAACCTTTTGAAAGCCATGACTAATAGTGATAGAAAGACCACCGAAAAGGTTAATGCCATATCGACTCATTCTCCCGAAGCTCCCGGTGTGAAAATTAAGGACCCAAGTAAGTACTTCGAAACTAGGGATCCATCTTCATCCAAGCATGTTCAATTCGTCAATGCCATCACCTTAGTGAAACCAAATAGGAATAGTGACGAAGCGAACCATGAGACGGTACTTGAGGTTAGTGAAACTCCTAAGGATGAATCGACCAACGAAGTAGACGAAGTAGGTGATGAATACTTCAATAAGTTTTCTACAGAAGAAGAACTTTCATGCCACCCACACCTTCGTCACATGTATGTTATGAGAAGCCCACGAATCATCTTTGGAAATCCTAGAAATCTCAACATACCTTTTTGCATAGGACATCTTTTCGTGGCAAAGGCCTACATTGATCGCAAGTCCACAATAAACATCATGACTAGCACATACTATAATTTGGTGATGAAGAAACCTATCCCAAATAGGCAAGACCCCGATGATCGTAGAGTTAGTTGTAATTTCCTTGGTAGAGTTAAGGGACTGCCGGTCTATATAGGTAGTTTCACGTACCTTACGGATTTCGTGATTGTGGAGGATATTAGTACGGCCATAGATCCTAGCTTGTCCCATGTAGTTCTAGGAAAGCCATTCATAGAAAACACCGGGATGACTTATGATCTGTCGTTAGGAATAGTTAGATTCAAGGATGAGACCGATGACATAACTTACCAAATGCCGTTTAAGATTGAGAAATTCTCATCACTATCCACTGATGAAAAGGAACTTAAGCTATCGGTCTACTATAGGAATGAGAAGGATAAGGAGAAAGGAGTAGATTATGTGATGAATAAGATTTTAGCGTTATATAAGGATTGTTTGAAATTAGGAGCGGAATATAGAACAAATTGGGGGGAAGATGACTTCTTAGAAAGATGCACGATAGGGCATAACTATACCATGAAAAACCCAAATAGAGATCGTCATGAGGAGGAAGATGACGATAAGGAAGTCACGTAGGAGCACGACTTCGAGTCTAGCTACAAGACTTATAAATAAAGAAAAGCGCTTCGTGGGAGGCAACCCATGCTTATATGTTTGCTTTTGTGTGTGTCATATATCTTTTTCATTGTTATTTATTCTCATGTTTGACTTTGTGAAAATGCTTTATTTTGTCTTTAACCTCGTGTTAATTACATATAAAGGTATTTTACAAAAAGATAAGTGTAGGGAAGATTACATACGTTTTTGAAGAACGTGAACATGAGAATTACAATTAGTAAAATTGATATATATGTGTGTTTGTTAGAGTCAAATGCTTGTATCGAGTCATAATGGATGTTTTGCGTGAATTTTTCCGTGTTTTAAAGATGTAATTTTTCTAGAATTTTTCCAAAAAGCAGCCGCAGACTAGTTTCATCATGACAACTGACGGCGTCAGATTAAAGCCCGACGACGTCAGTCAGGTAAATAACTTATCAATTTTCGTTTTGTACTACATATAAATTTTTGAAATTCTCGTGTCTTAATTTTCCGTAAAAACTCGCAAACATCCAAATTCACAAGTATTATATCCTAGTGTAGTTGTGTCATATATAGTTTTACCGTCGATTTTACGCAAAGGTTTTGTTTGTTTTCTTAAGTGTGCAGGTTACATTTGGCAAGAAGAAGAAACTCAACATTGGATGGAGCTTATCACGTATGCATTCTTCTTGGAAAAGAATTTAACCGCAACTTCACACGGATCCTACCGAGCTAATCAGGGGAGTACTAGTTTCTTTTCCTTACTTACCTTCCTTTATCATAACTTTGATACTTTCGGGGAACATTAGGGACAATGTTCAGTTTAAGTGTAGGGAGGGAGAATAAAATAACTTAGAAAATATTCTTATCCTTGATTATTTGTCTTGTCCTTTGTAAATTGTGTAATAAACTATGAGAAATATTTGTTAGGGCAATTTTAGCACCAAATTTAAAATTTTTTATGACATGTACGAGCTAAAACTTTAGTCTTAATAAAGCGTCTCATGGATAGGAGTTACATCACTATAACAAAAACCGTTTACCACTCAAATTCTACCCCAATAATGTGAGGTTCGCCCCTAGATCTTTATGAATAAAAGCATTCACCTTTAATGCTTAGAGAGTGTACCTGTAACACCCTAGGCAAATCCCACATCGGCTATGCCCTGGAGAGATGTTGGGCTCAAAAGATAACATTCGCCTTACAATGACACAACGCGTTTTGTGGTCTACTAGGTGGAGTTCTTAGGAACCGGCGATTAAGCGTGCTCATGTGAGAGTAGTACTGGCTTGGGTGACTGTAGCCGAAGTCTTCAAATGAGGCCACAAAACAAAGTCGTGAGCTCTGGGCAAAGCGCAGAGTATTGTGGTGCAGTAGGCGGGATGTTACAAGTGGTATCGAGCCACTCCGAGTCGTTCGGGATGGTGGGGCAAACCTCATCTGGGACGATGAGTCCCTAACGGGGTGATTGTAACACCCTAGGCAAATCCCACATCCTCTGTGGCGGGAGAGATGCTTGGCTCAAAAGATAACATTCGCCTTTACAATGACACAATGCGTTTTGTGGTTCATCATGGGTAGAGTTCTTAGGAATGGCGGTTAAGCGTGCTCATGTGAGTAGCACCGGGTGGGTGACCGCCGGAAGTCTTCAAATGAGGCCACAAAACAAAGCCGTGAGCTCATGGCAAAGCTGACGAGATGTGGTGCGAGTAGGCGGGATGTTCTGAGACTTTAGTATAATAGATTCTAGAAATTCTTTTGTGATGCATTCCGAGATCGCTAGTAAGACTACACTTGTGTAGTTAGGAATAACTAAGTGATAAGAGGCATTAGGATAACCATTGTTTGAAACTTGTATTATAATTACTTCTTCCACATCGGTCGAGTAATTACCCCATACCCTTGCGATGTACTCATCTTTAGTACACGATACCCCTAGTTAACCCCTCAAAGCCTATCCTTTTCGCGGTTCTCGTGATGTTTCGGTTTTCTGGAAAATCAATGAAGAGCATTGTTTACAATCCGCCCCTAAATGTACACCCAAATCACATTAGCCTACCTTGTATGCACTCACCTGTAGTGCATTATTGTTATCATTACTAAACCCTTAATTCAAATATCTAGTTACTTGCATGGTTGCTAAGTCGAGTCATATCTTTTGTACACAGTTTTGGGATGATTGGGACTCATGGGTAAAAGTAATATTTTATTGAGTAACGGGAAAGAACGATAAATTCAAATTCCCTTTGTCTACGTAATTAAATACTCCAAGTGTTTTTTATCTTTTCAAATCGGGTCAATTAGTGTTAGAGAAATAAAAACTAAAGTGTAGGGATACTCCTAAATCCCTTATATTTTGATGTTATCGTAGAGGATGGTAGAGTAAAAATGTATGCAAAAAAAAAATCAAAAAAAAAAGAAAAAAAATAGAGTGTTAAAAAAAATGAAAAAAATTGAAGAAAAACATACGGGCTACCATCCTACATCTATATTTATGTTTATGTCTTTAAATTTATGTTTGTTTGTTTCAAGTTATCTAGAGTTAGTGAGTCGAGTCTTGGCTCAGCAACGCCACACTTTTCATGCTTATAACATAAGATTTTTGACTTGCCACCACTAAATATCGCCTATCCAACAAAACCCTTTGTTTCCCTACCCTAAGCCTAACGTTACAACCATTGCAAAGACCTCTTAGATAGTTGTTCCTAGGTGCTTACGCCAAAGCAGTGGAGGTTTGATCTCGTCTCAAGCTTATGGTAATCTATGTACTATGCCAGGTAATGAGTGTTTATCTTCTATTTCCATTTATTATATTTCATATAAACCCGAGAGATGAAAGAATCGAAACACCCCTTGTGAGGTGCTAATATATAATTTTCATGCGTGTTATGACTATTGTGGTTCTTATACTTGTTATGAATTATTTTAAACCCATGCTTCATGCCCCCTAACTTATAAATTGATAACTTATAAACCGATTGGCCATTAAAAGCACATTTGCTTGAGGACAAGCAAATACCAAGTGTAGTGATATTTGATAAGGATTTAAAACGCACGCTTTTAGGGGTCATTTAAGCCCTTAATCGACCACTTTTATATCCGTTGGTGCTTAATTTTGTTCCTTTTCACTTTTAGGTCTATTGGAAGCAAAGTGTGAATGAAGCACATTTGACTAAAAGGAGCGAATACATGAAGAAAATGGCAAAGTCAAGATCGAAGCCACTCAAGTCGCTCAAACCGATCCCGACGACGCCCTAATCAAAGGGAGATGCCGTCCCTATATAAAGACTTGATCAAAACATACACCGCAGACGACTCGGTGGAATTTTTGTTCGTATAACTCCGACGTCACGTTGTGAAGAAGAAGGCGCCACTCGGACTTTTCATCTCGACGGCCCGGATCCGTAACCGTGACAATGTCCCAATCAAGACGGCGGCGTCACAACTCTAAGGTGACGTTGTCCCATCAATGACTGGCCAAGACGAAACCCCTAATGATAAGAAGTCGACGGCGTCCCATCCAAAAGGTGACGCCGTCGCAAGTGTAAATCTATATATAGAATTCGATTTTTCTGCATTTAGAGAGGTGGACTTTTGGAGAAAAAACCCTAAACGTTTGTAGTCCGATTTGGCCAGTATCTTAGGGTCCCAAACCCTATTTTACACATCGAGATAAGTATTTTAATCCAAAGTATCATTATGTCTTCAATTGATTGTGTGTATGCTTGCATGTTTACCATGTCTAGCTAAATTTCTTGTGTGTTTGCTTAGATCTATGAAACCTAGTTGTTGATTATTGTTAGGTTGTTTCTTATCTTAATTGTAATTGGCTTAGGAGTGCAACTAGGCTTCATTCGTTGTGTTTAATGCTTGAGTATTCTTTGTGAAAGTGAGGCTTATGAATAAAATAACTTAAGGGCTTACGGATTTCATAGACTAAAACCGAAAGATAACCTCAAAGAACTAGGGCATATGCACACCCTACGACCTTAGGAATACAATGCGTTAAGATAAGGTGTGACAATTCAACCGACCAATAAAAGATAACTATGGAGTAATAGTATCTAGGTAAACACATTTTTAATCATCATAATAGCACACATCAAATAGAAATAGCTACCCGTAGTATTAGATAATTAGATAAGTAGAGTAATCAGTAGAAATACCACCCCGCAAATCAATTGCCCCGAGATTTTACCTTAGCTTTCTAAATAACTATAAAAAGATAAAAAAAGGAATCTTCCTCAACCCCCACCTTCTCGTAATACTTTTCTTGATAGCATTCCTATTCCCCTAGAGAATGATATCAATCCCCGAGGCTTACCCAATACTACACTACAATGATTAGGTTCACTGCCTAGGTGGTTGAAAAACTTGCTCGAAGAAAAGGAAGTTCTTTTGACCCCGAACGCGCTTCATACGCGCATCAGTGCACAGTTAAAGGTAAGGTTTGCACTGTAATTATTGATGGCGGAAGTTGTGAGAATATGGTGTCTACCACCATGGTTGAAAAATTGGGTCTTCCAATACAGAATCATCCAGACCCGTATCAACTTACTTGTCTCAAAAAGGGCAATATTGTCCAAGTTACTCATTGTTGTCTCATGCAATTTTCCATTGGCAATAAGTATACGAACGAGTTATGGTGTGAGGTTATCCCGATGAACGCATGTCATATTTTGTTGGGGCATCCATGGTTATACGACCGTCGAGTAAAACATGATGGCTATTGTATCACTTACACATTTAAAAAAGATGGCTTCAGTATCACGTTAGCACCCTTAAACCCGAAAGATGGTCCACCTGATCTCGTGCTGCTATCAAAAATCGACTTTGTGGGGCTTGCAAAAGTGTTCCCACCATCAGTTGTCTTTGGGCTGTTAATGATCGAAGAAACCCCCGTCACCGAGGCTGCCTCGTTGTCGATGGTTCCATTACTCAACGAGTTTAAAGATGTGTTCACAAAAGAAATTACAGCTGGGTTACCTGTGATACATGAAATTCAGGATTGTATAGACTTCTTGCCCAAAGCCAGTATACCAAATAAGCCTGCTTATAGGATGAATCCTAAAGTGTTGGAATCACTCCTAAACCTTAATCAAGTGTTAGTAAATCATATGTAATAGTTAGCTTAATTATGTCCTTTATGTTTGTTATTAGCCTTAAGCTTATGTAGAAGGCCCATGAGCTTAGGCCCAAGCCCATAGGAGAAAGGATGGGAACCAGGAGTGTTGCCTAGCTTCCTCCTATAAATACTCTTGTATAACCCTCACTTGAGGTTGGTTGTTAAATTTATTTCTTTCACATATACTCTACGCATAACCGTTTACTTGTATCGTGTGTGTGTTTGATTTATTGTTCAATCGCCTTTATCTCTTTCTATTAAGCTTGTGTTGTAAAAACCGGTGACCTAACAATGGTATCAATCGCCTAATAGTTGGGCGAACGCTTGTTTGGTCTACGCCAGAGAACATACGCTCGCCTTGATACTTTGGTTCGCTAAAAACACTTTTTACACTTTTTAATCCAAGATTCTTGTACTTTCAATGTTTTAAGGTGTTAAAATACTTGTTTTGGCAAAAGTTTCAAACTTCACGCTGGATCTACGCTTTAAGCTAGTTCTTGTACGAGGGTTTCATCCCACGCGTAACTATTTTAGAGGTTTTGGATCATCAAGTTTCACACTTTTGTGTTATTTTGGTGATATTGAAGCTATCTCATCACAAAAATCTGGTTTAGAAACATCTTTAGGAAAAATCATTGTTACGAGTAAAGCTACGCGTATCAAAACCCTAGTTTTACACGTAACTTCATCATTGTATAACCCTCACTTGAGGGTTGGTTGTTCAATTTATTTCTTTCACATATACTCTACGCATAACCGGTCACTTCACACCAACGGATTCTTCTAACACACCAAGGGTTATCATAAAACGCCCGAGTCTTCTAATGTTAATCCCCAACCGGATTATGCACAAATTTATGGTCCTTTACCTTCCATCGATGAAGTAAACTCAAAACCGAAAATCGCAAAATTCTTAGATATTTTGACATTTTCATGGTCGACCTCAAAACTTTACAACATGAGATAGAATATCATTCTCAAATCAAAGTTCAACATTTTCAATCGCCTCCGCACGAGAACAAAGAGACATTTTCGGAAAAATCTTTACCAAATGTTAAAAATTTGAAAATTGTGCATTGTCTGGGAACAGGACTTTCATAAGAACTTGGAGTTATGAAGGTCATTTTCGAGAAAATGTAAACATCTATTTCTAATACTAAACGTAAAAGAGAATGTTGAGAAAAGATGTTGATCGACTCTTGAATGATGTTATATGTGCCGATATCCATAATGTTGTGTTATTGAATTTTGTGTCATATGCATCTCGATTATATCTCTGCCGACATCGTTGACTCGTGGTAACTATTGAGAATACCGATAATGTGCTTTAGATCGAGTCTTTAAAAGTCGAAAATGAACGATTGCTTAACGAACTTTCCAATGCAAAACGTCGTCTTAATTGGTGTCAAAAGATATTCACAATCAACAACTTGTTTTTCAAACAAATTCGCTCGCTGCGTGCAAAATCTTTCGATCCTAAAATTGAGCAAGCTGGATGATCAAACGTGTCTTTAAATGTAAAATCTCTAAATATGAACAAGAACTTGTAAAAGTTAAACAGAATATGGTGTCATATATGATTTACTTAAAAAGACTCGTGATGATGCATCAAACTAACTTGATCATTATCTTGCACACACTAGAGAAGTAATGCATTTTGTCGGTAATATTCGCTCGAAAATCAAGATTTGATTCACACTATCTCTAAGTTAAGAGAAATGTTAGAAAGTATGAACAACTTCCGCCAACCATCATTAAGAGATTAGCACCAAGAATACTTAGTAATCGTGAACCTAGAATGCCTTCGCCAAAACACAAGTTGTTAACGTGCTTCCTTCTCTTGAAACAGAATAGGTACCTCTTTTCCAAACATCCGCACTTCACGACCTAGAGCACTACATCAAGAATAGAAGTTGCGACCTAAGAAAAGATCAATAAGGAATGCTAAAGTAGAAGAACACCCTAGGACAATGAATAAGACTCACGTTGCTTCCACTATAGATATTATGCCCGCAAATGTAATAGAAATAGTGATGTAACGAATGCTAAACCTTAAGTACTTTTGATATTCATCCGATGCACCTTGTGTTATTTGTCGAAAATTATGAATTCGATTGTCATGACAAATGTGTTGCTAAAGCTATCATCTCTCGCTTACGTAATCCTAAGAATCGGAATACCTCTAGGCCTACTAATCCTTCTAAGTCGTGCTTGGTAAACCGCCTCTTTAGATTCTAGGAACGCATTCTTTGTCCTCAGCTCTCGGCCACCTCCTAAGAATGTAGTACCACCTAGTGCATTCACTAAGACTAAAGCAAATACTAGTTGGAGATGGCGAAATGGATATATAACACACTAGGATTTAAATGGATGCCTAAAGTTATTGATGTGTGTATGTCTACTATATCGCGCTCCTAACCTCTAATATTTCGGGTTCCACATCTACTTCTATTCCATCCGTGTCTTCGTGTGTAATGCGTGTGATACTGAGATCATTCTCGGATTTTGATAGCGGATGTTCCCGACACATGACGTGCAACCTTAAACCTGTTATCAAACTTTATTGCAAAGTTCATTGGCACCGTCAGATTCGAATGATCACTGCACTATCATGGGCTACGAGACTATATCAATGGGAACATCGAAATTAGCGTGGTTTATTATGTGGAAGGCCTCCACACAACTGCTTTCGAGGTCGGCCTCTGTGATGAAGATTTGGAGGTTGCTTTCGAGGAGAAATCTTGTTTCATTCGTGATCTCATGGGAACGACCCTATGTCCGCTCGCGTAATTCTAGTCTCTACACTATCTCTATGCAAGACATGGTTGCTTCATCTCCCATCTCGCTTACTTTCAAAGGCAACATCAACAAAATCCCCGCCTATGGCACCATTGCTCATCACATCTAAACTTTCAAACCACCACCAATCTTGCTCGACACAAACTTGTTGAAGGACTCCCACGATTCCGGTATTCAAAAGATCACCTTTGCTCACCTGTGAACAAGGGAAAATCACTCGTGCTCATTTTCCTTCAAAGGTGGAACACGCCTCAAAGATGTGCTTTATCTTCTTCACATGGACTTGTGTGGCCCGATGCGCGTGCAAACGATTAATGGCAAACGCTACATCTTGGTAATTGTTGATGACTACTCACGCTAGACTTGGGTCTACTTTCTTCAAGCAAAGACCAAGCTCCACAATGATCATCACCTTTCTCACAAAAATTCAAGTTCACTCGAACACCGTCCGCCAAATCGAATGCACAAAGGAACCGAATTTGTTAACCAAACCCTTCGTGAATTTTATGAGAAAGTAGTAATTGAGCATCGACATCTATTGCACGAACACCGTAACAAAACGGAGTTATTGAAAGACGAAACCGAACGTTAGTGGAAGCCGCAAGAACAATGTTAATCAATGCTAAACTTCCAGATTACTTATGGGCGTGTCGATTCATCGCATGCTATACTCAAAACCATTCTATGATTACTAAACGCCACAACAAAACACCTTGAGCTTCTCCACAACCATAAACCGAATCTCAAACACTTTCATGTATTTGGATCCCTTTGCTATCCGAATAATGATCGTGATGATTTTGGAAAGCTCAAAGCCAAAGTCGACATTGAGTCTTTATTGGATATTGTGAGAATTCTAAAGGTTGCTTGATCCGAATCGTCGTACAAAGCAAAAGTTATGGAAACATTCATGCTCATTTTGATGAACTTACGAAATGGCTTCGAGTATAACAACTTGGAACCCGGTCTCAACCGCTTAAACTTCCTCAACCCCATCATCACGGTGAAGAAAGCCCCCACCACTCGTCAACAAATGGAAAGGTTATTTGCTCCTCTGCTCGCTGACGATATTGATGAACGTGCTCGTGTGTATCCTGCAAGCTCACCGCTCAACCCGATAATACTCTTATACCGATACACTGCTACAACAACTACTGTTGAAGAAGCACCACCAGTTGACTCCACCACAACAGCTTGAACAAACCGCTTCCAACAATGATGAACCGGTTGATGATGTTCTTAATGAAGTACCCCACCGCAGATTTTGATCCAAATGCGTTCTTTAACCCGCTTGCTAATGACATCGCCGCACGATGTCGCGGAATCATCAACAAACCATTTGAATCCTCGAATCGCACAATGTATACCAACATCAACCTCTACACATCGATGGACAAAAGACCATCCTCCGGCAAATATTATTGGCAACCCGAATCAACCAATCGTTATGAGACAACGTCTTCACACATATGGTGAACATTGCATTTATGCACTCACCGTCCGCCAACTGAGCCTAAAAACATTAAAGGCGCAATGACAAAAGACAATCGGATTGAATCCATGCAAGAAGAACTCAACCAATTCAAACGTCTTGAAGTACGGAATCGGTTGAAGCGACCAGCGTGGGTCTACGTCATTGGTCTCAAATGGATTTGGAAAAACAAATTTGATGTCAAGGGAACGTAATCCAAACAAGTCACGCCTAGTTGCTAAGGGTTATCGCGTGAAGAGGAATAGACTTTGAAGAATCTTTTGCTCGGTTGTTCGCCTTGAGGTTGTTCGATATTTCTCGCGTTCGCGCTCATATGAATATGACGGTCTTTCGATGGATATCAAACTGCTTCTCAACAGATAACCGAAAGAAACGGTTTATGTCACCAACCGTAAGGATTCGTTGATCCCAGTTCCCGAACCATGTCTGCAAATTGAACAAAGCTCTTTATGGTCTCAAACAAGCTCCTGTATGGTACGATAAGCTATCATCTTTCCTCATTGCCAATAATTTCACCAAAGGTTCGGTCGACCCTACTCTTTTATACAATATCACGGGCACATATCTTAATTTTTCAAATTTACGGATGACATCATTTTGGGTCTACACATAAAAGTACTCAATCGCTTTTGCAAAACTAATGAAGAAAAATTTTGAAATGTCCATGATGGGTGAACTTACGTTCTTTCTAGGACCGCAAGTTCATCAATCACCCGTGGTATTTTCTTGAGTCACCCAAATATGCCCTTCAATTGTTAAACAAATTTGGAATGAAAACCGCGACATTTATGCCACACCAATGACTCATACCAAGAAGCTAGACGCTGGTTTACATGGAAATTAGTGGACCCTACCAAATACCGAAGTATTATTGGGTCCCTCATGTATCTAACAACTAGTCGACCTAACATTGTCTTCGCTGCTTATCTTCGCCTCCCGTTATCGGTCAAGACCAATCGAACCCACCTCTCGAGGCTAAAAGAATCCTCCGATACATCAAGGGAACCATTAACTTGGGATCCGTATCCGGCGATTCGGTTTTGAACTAATCGCCTTTTCGATGTCGATCACGCAGATGTTTAGATTCACGGAAAAGTACTTCGTGAGCACTACAATTTCTTGGTGATAAACCGGTGTCTTGGCAATCGAAGAAGCATGATTGTACATCACCGTCGTCAATCAGCGAGAATATGTAGCCTATGTCGGTGTGTTGTGCTCAAGTCATCCGGATGAGAACACAACTCAAAGACTATGGTTACATATTTGACAAAATCCTGATGTACTGCGACAATCGGAGTGCCATTGCGATCTCGTGCAACTTAGTTCAAGACTCAAAATCAAAGCACATCGATCTTCGCTATCATTTCATCAAGGATCATGTAGAAGCAGTACAGTTGAATTATACTGGCAGGCAGTGCAGAATACCAATTCATGGATCTACTCACCAAAGCCTTGCCTCCCGCTAGGTTTAATGAGTTGGTCCAACGGATTGGTATGAGGTGTTTGACTCAAGAATTGGATGAACTCTTAAAGCAATTTTAAAACCGGTCAAGCACCAAAATCTCTTTTTAAATATTTTTCAAAACAAAATACAAAAATATAAAACCCGATAAAACAACAAAATATTCTTCTATCTATTTTTCTTTCAACATGGCAAGTAAATTTCTTCCGTCAACACTATAATCTTTCAAAATTCAAGATTTTTTCCGATCAAGTGTTGAGGGGAGAAAATAAATACCTAATCATTTCAAAACAGTCGTGTACTTGCATGTTATCCTATCCTCGTTGTTTCTTAAAAATGGTGGTCACATTTTACGGTTCAATGACACCCTCGGACTAAAATTTATAACCTTTCATTATTTCTTAAGTCGAGGGGGAGTGTCGTCAAGTTTCTTTCTTAAAATCTATCATTTGGTAACCAAAATGGAAGTTAAAAGGCTTTGGATGAAATTGGAAAAGGTGGAGGGACCAAAACTGCCAAAAGCTTAAAGTTATTTTTAATAAAACTCCTCCACCTAACTATTTCATCTCACATTTATTACACAAACCTAACTAATCCTACGCATACAAATCTTTCAAGAAATCTGTGTTTTTGATCATCAAAGTGTAAGTGTTTTCATAATCTTAACATAATTACAAGCAAAGGTTTTGATTTTTATGCAAATCCAACGGCTAAATTATGAGATATGAGTGATTATGTGTTCTACGCATAAGCGTATGAACACACAATCATTGGTATGTGTCTGTGGTTAAAATAAGAGTGTCAAAATGTTTTAATAACTTCAATGATACTATGTTTATTCTCAAAACCCACCCAGAAACACGAATTGAGCATATTTAAACCCAGAAACACTAATGATTCATAAATTGAAAATTAGGGTTCTAGTTCATACGAATTAGGTATTTTTTATTCATGGCTTACTTGATGTTAAAACTTGGATAAACATACTCTATATGCTTCTTAGACCTCCTGTAAACACTTTGGTGCAAATCCTATGGCTAGATTTCATACGCCAGAACTCTTGAACTTTAGGGAGTTTAGGCTACGCATAAGTAATCTTATGCGAAACCGCTTGATAAATATACATGCCATGATCTGTTATAGAATGAATGTTAGTGTTAATATTGATGTTATGATGATGTTATTTCGTGTTTGCTACCGTATAAATCGTAATCAAGGTTGTTACTTAACTAAGTTATGCGAAGAGTAATCTCACGCGTGGCGCCACGCCGTAAGGTTCTACAAAGGGACCACGGCGTATCCCGTGAAGGATATGCGTAAACAATGACCTCACGCATAAGGTCTACTTCACGAGTAAGCCTTACGCGTGAAGGTTTTATATACGCCCACGCCAGTAAGCTTTACGCATAAGGTCCCCTTTTCCCACGCTGTAACATTTCTTACGCTGTAAGTAAGGATCCCACACATGCTTACGTCGCCGTATACCTCTCCTATTTACGCATAAGCTACCATTTCTACGCCTAAGCCTTGATCAAACCTTCATTATGAATTGTTACGCGAGCAAACTTGTAAATGAATAAATCATAACTTCACGAAACCAATAATGTCACTAATAAGCTTAAACGTTTAATATGTTGTGTTAAATAAGTGATAACATAAACTTTAAAACTTAAAGTTAACTAACTCACGGAAACTTATCACGGCGTATTGGACTATTGAACAAACAAGTGACTTTGGACTCTAACAATCATTGACATTGCACATTCAATAATTAGACAATAAAACCTTCGTTGACTAACATAATGTCTTCGATATGTTGGTTCTTTTGGCTAATGTTATTTCGCATCACGACATGGTCGTCAAATGAATGTGGATGCACCGATGTTCTCACGATTGCCGATATCTTTCCTAATGGCTATCCGAGGAAGATTGGAAAGAACAACTCGGGTTGACTTTGAAACCCTCACCGCCGTAATCTTCCTGTTTGATTGCTATGGATATTCTTAAGAATCATCCCTACGCAATATGCTCTCACATTCGCTACAAGATCGAGATCTACATGCAACAATTCGAATTCAATGCAGAGGATCAAAGGTCAAAGTGCAAGAGGATGACGCTCAATCACAAACAAGTCACCATCACACATGCAGACTTCACGGGTTGTTCTTCTCATCCCCGACATTGAGCCAACCGACTTCTATGCCACACCTTCAAGAGACAGCTTTTACAATTCTTGATTGACATTGTCTATGATGAAGCTTGAGAATTATCACTAAGCATTCTCATGTGGAGCTTAAGAACATTCCTCAACCGTGGAGAACTCACTACATCATCATTACCAACTCATCTGCAGTCGTGATAGACTATCAAGATCCCAAGCTCATAGAGCGAAAATTTTTGTCATTAATCAACATGAAGCACATCGAGCTTGAAGCTCGATATGGGATGACATGATGTCATTTCTCAAAAACTTGGATCAAAGATTCCTATGTCGATACACTAAACTGCTGATCCAGAGAACACTTGGACTTCATCCGATATTCCCACGAGGCTCAATGACCCCGACAATCACGACATGTTGATCGAGCCTATTTTATCCGTCGGAATCAAGGAATCGTCAACAAAGAAAGCAAAGTCAGTATTACCGATCACCTTCGTCAAACGAAATCAAAAGCTCGAGACATACAAAAGGTATCCGTAGCGGTGAAAGAAGGCAAAGTTGGTCATCTTGATGAGAAACCTTCGGAACACCTACACGAAGAACCGAAGAAGCAAGGTGGAGTCTTTGCAAGCATCGAGAGTCGAGGAAGTTTCCCAAAAGGAATCCTCCACGTAAAAAGACCGTTCCTTCTAAGGAAGCTGGTCCCATTCCATTCCAAAGCTTGAACCACAAAGAAAGCTAGTGGACTAAAGCTCTAAAGATACACAATCGATGAAGAGGTCTTCATCTCGAATCGCAACCAAGCACCTCCTTCAAGAGTAAAACCTACCGGTCCACCAGCTATCCAAGGAAAAGGGAAGACTCAAAGACTTGTACCTTATGATGAAAGCTCAAGCTCGATGAAAAGGCACCTGGATACATCATACAGAAGAAGTTTAAAATCGTTCGACACCTACAAAAAGCTAAAGAATTTGAACAAGATCAAATGCGTGGCCCGAGGGTCGAGTGGTGGTGTCCACTCTTCACGAGATCTGATGCGGTTAATCGACCCGATAGGGAACTAGTGCCACCACTCTTGTGCAACCGCAAAATCTTGTGGAGGACTCTACCGATTATAACATTGAGGAACCGAGAAAGGAGAAGTCCGAGAAAGATAAAGGCGATGAAGAAGCTAAGTGCGAAATGATGAAGATATTGATTATGAAAAGTTTCTTCTTGGCGGTCCCACGGTCTAAGGAGAAAACTTCGAACCACCAAAGGACCCGAGTCTCCTCACATCTCATCATCATCGGATTCATCTTCACTCCTCACCACCACCATAAAAGATCAACCAAATCAACATCTAAATCGGTGAAAATCCAACTCGATCTTGGATTCTCATACTCATAAAAGAATTGTGAATGATGTCAAACAAGTCGAAAGAAAGACATGCTCTACGGGAAGATGAATTTCTTCACGATCAAATCTGATATCTTCGACGAGAATGACGAGATGAAAGTTGAAAGGAGTATGTCCGAAGCTCATGAAAGATGATCTTCAAGGGAAAATGGACGAGATGATCAAAGGATACACTCACAAGTTCCTTCTTGACGTCATTCCTAAGCGACAAAGGAGATGTATACCGGACAACTTTATCCGAATCTCTTACATCCGCCAAGCAAACCATGAAATCAACTCAATGAATGTGAACATCAATCCAGCTTGAACCCACGGTCTTTTCGGATGATGAATTGGTAAACCGGCTAGTAGCTCAAATGTCTAAACGCTCGCTGCGTTTGCCTCCACGAAGCTAAATTGTTTGAAGCATTCTTTGAATACCAACTCGTGTCGACATAAAGAAGAAGTCGTAAGGCACGAATGTTCAAGAGACGATGAAGACAGCGATCGGGATAAGGATAACGAGCCCAAACGCCGAAGAAGTCTAATGCATCATCTTCTATGCAACCTCCACCCCAGGACTACTACCAACAAAGGTCTCCTCCTCGCTCTTCTTTGAAAACCTCGAGATTATTACGAGTTACCACCGAGACTCGAAAACCGGTGATCATTTTGAGTATCGGTGGTGGCGATGAAGAATTCCATGAGCCCAACAACAACCCACCCTCCCGACAAAGTTAAGAAACGAATCCTCATCCGTGCCTAAGAAAAAAGAAGAAGGCGCCCAAACCGGCGTCGTATCATGGCTAGATGAAGATGACACGTAAGAATTTGAATGGTTTTCTACACTTGTTAATTCCACCCCCTATCCGGTGAAGGTCAAGCGGTGAGCGGTAATACATTTGAGCATGCTAAGTTCTTGCAAGAAAATTCGTGTGAAGAAGATGGCGAAATCCGAGTTGAAGCGAATCAAGAATGAAGCATTTCAACTTCTCAAAACTGATTTCGGAAAGTGCTATTGAAGTTGAGTATCACCTTGACAATATAGCACGAGCCATATCTAACAATATGGATTGGGTGAACCCGAAGCAAACATCGACTTCACCAAACGGGACAATCATCCATATTCCACCAATTGGTCTAAACCTCTACCGACAATTGGCCAACCAGATCGACCCTAAGATTCCATTTCGCTATTTCTTCAATGAGACTTGGAATTTGTTCTACACTGCAAAGATGATGATTCAAGGAAATATGCTACATCTCGACACTTCCGGTTCGAGCGACCATATACTCAAACTACATAGCCATCGAGGAAAAGGCTACCCACATGTTTTCTAACAATGTGGAATTATATGACCGTGATGCAATGTATGGGATTCACCATTGGCGAAGCGTGGCGAATCTACTACGAGTCGCCAAGTTCAAGTCTCAAAATGAAGTGTTCGGTACTAAAGGAATCGTTGTCGTTAAACATGTTGATCTTTCGTCTAAATGGGACTACACTTTTCTCAAGAATATCGTGGTCAAAAGACAAGACGAAAGAGATTATGCATTCGATGAAGCGGACTTTCGAATTTGTCTCAGCGACATTGAAGATCGTATCTTACCAAAGTACGAGGGCGTATGAGACAATTCTCGATGAAGTACAACGTGAATACATCAAGTCCTTGCTAATATTCATCGAAGCATAGTCATACAGGAACGTAGAAGATCTCCAACTTGCGGTTGAATCATATCGACCCGTGTCAACTTCACTCCACCTCGGCTAGATCTTCCCGACATCAACCAACTTCCACAATACACACTCGTCGACCAAACCATTCGGCATCATTTATCGCAGTGAACTTCAACAAAATTGCTTGACGACGTGTAGAGATCTTCACAAGTTTGGGATCGCTTTGAAGAAGGTTGGGACGGATTGGCTTATCGGTTGAAGGCGATATATGAAGGCATAGGGTCTCAAAAGCGATGGAACTCTTAGGGCCGAAGGGATGTGCGAGGATCATCGAATGATTGATGAAAGTTTGTATCGAAGGATCGATTCGAACATTGGAAAGCTTTGTTGGTGGTCGACCCAGATTAACATCACCGGCTATCAATGCAATGTTCGCATTCTCGCAACATCCTTTGGACTTCACGGTACCCTTTGATCGCTTCTATTTCATAATATCTTGGTACGCTTGATGCCACAATCCTTATAAAAGGGCGAAAGCTTCTTACTTTGAGTAAAACCTATCAAACCTTTCATTTTCAAGGTTTTGCTCAAAAGAACAAGTACTTCCAGTATGATTTTCAAAACCTCAACCGCTTATATCACTTGTTGAGGGGAGTATTTGAATTAAACTTTGTTCACAAATTGTTCACGGTGGTCATCTTCCATAACACTCGAAATGGTCATATTTATTCTCAACTTTTCAAAATAACATTTTATATGCCATTTTTAGGGAGAAAATTATGTGATAAGAAATATGTTGTGTAAATGCAAATGAATCTTTGTGCTATAGACTTAACCAACGAATTGAATGATTTAACTCGTTAGTAACTCGAAAAGACTTGTCGGGACGGGTAATAATTTCAAGCTAGTTCGCTAGTAATGTAAGCGTGTCTCGCAAAGGACTTGTCCGAGTAGAAAGTACCATTCGAGAAACTCTTGGTAGACATGAACTCAGCGGGTTTGACAACCTTCGAGGTTTGTCTACACCTTCAAGGTAGTTATTAGAGCTAGTTGTCACCTAAAAGCGACAATGTAACTCTTTAACTATGTAACGTAACCGTGTCTCATGGGATTGTCTATCTTGAGTTGATCAATTCATAAAGTGCGCGCTCTTTCCTCCTTTGCAGATTTCGTAAAAACTCCTAGCACATGTGGAGGGGTGTTTCGAAAATCTAAAACTCTTGAAGTGTTCAAACATGTTTTCATTCACAAATGCTTGAGAGATTTTCATGAAAAATGGTTTTATGGCAATAGAGTTATAAGGTGATTAAGGTTAGGAATAACCATCCTTTGATCCGCCAGAGTCGGAGGATCTACCCAAGGACATCACAAATAGTTAGTACTTAGAAGTCCTTAGGTATGATTATAAAAAGGAGAAAATGAGAATCGGAGAAAGAAGGAGTTGAAGAATTAAAAGAAATGCAAAGAAAAGGGTGAAAAGAAATAGCCCTCAAATTATTCAACTTAGAAATGGACACGGGTTCAATTCATATACTCTTGGTTGTCACTTAGTGACGCCGGTATTGAAGATTAAAAGTCGTCATAGACCCGGTGGCGCATACACTAAACCTTCTTAACCACTCAAGTTTCTCTCAGCGTAAGCTTGTTTCATTCTCACATGGAACCCCACGTAAACTATTGGCTTTCTCTTGAGATCATTGGTATTGAAGAAGAGACCTCTCCTAGTCTCCGCTCGGGAAAACCAAAACGCACTATTGAGTCTAGAGCCACGAGATTCATCAAAAGATCTCTTAGGTACACTTGACATTTCATCACTTGATGTTCAACAATAAGAACATCGGTGAGTGCGTTATCGAGTCCTTCACGGATCTTAGCAATCAGTCGAGAACATTTATGAGAGGTTCACATCGTGATCCTCCGTGATTGAATGGAAACTCTGCCGGTCAACATCAAAGCGACCACACGGCAGTCGCCGGTAACTTCCGTGGATTACGCTTAGTGCGTCTCAAAGCGGTCTACGATCGTGAGGTGATGCTTGGTGTACCTCGATGACTCATCTCAAGCGTAGATGTACCCGGTACATCGTGTTATCTCACTTGTGGGACTCCGGTTCAGAGGCGGCCTTTGTAAGAATTAGAGTTGTGTTTTCACACTATGTTGTTAACACTCTCGAAGTTCAAACTTGTAAGTGCGGAATCCGCTTATTACTAACCGTTTGAATTTTTCTTCTTATGGAAGCTACGGGCCGAATGATCGTGTAGATTCTTCTCATGCTCACGCCAACATCATCACTAATGGAAGTTCTATCTTAGAGCAACACAAAAGTCGAATGATTCTTCGCCAAATCAAAGAATCTACAAAGTTAAAACTTAAAGAACTTCATCGATCTTGAAATCCAACGTCAAAGGCGTGTGAGCATGTTGAAGAATGACATGGAACCTGGAGACAACGAAGCGGACACGAGGCAGACTTGACGCAGACTACAACAACATACTATCACTACCATCACAAATAACAATGATCAAAGAACAAAGTTAAAAGATGACGTCAAAGCAAAACTGTTTAAAGAAAACAATTTCTCTACACTAGGGAGATTGTTCAAATCAAGTTAATTCTTCTCACAAGAAAGAAGAATGTCAGAAGACGTCAAAGCTACTATTACATCAACGCCTTCACCGTTCATATTCATTCATCACTAACACTTAGGGGGATATTGTTGGAATCACTCCTAAACCTTAATCAAGTGTTAGTAAATCATATGTAATAGTTAGCTTAATTATGGCCTTTATGTTTGTTATTAGCCTTAAGCTTATGTAGAAGGCCCATGAGCTTAGGCCCGAGCCCATAGGAGAAAGGATGGGAACTCGAGTGTTGCCCTAGCTTCCTCCTATAAATACTCTTGTATAACCCTCACTTGAGGGTTGGTTGTTCAATTTATTTCTTTCACATATACTCTACGCATAACCGTTTACTTGTATCGTGTGTGTGTGTTTGATTTATTGTTCAATTGCCTTTATCTCTTTATATTAAGCTTGTGTTGTAAAACTAGTGACCTAACATAAAGTATTCGCAGAATTGCATCGATAGGTTACCGAACTATTGGAGAAAGGGCTTATTCGGGATAGCATGAGTCCGTGTGCGGTACCCGCTTTACTTGTTCCAAAACCAAGTGGGACGTTCCGCATGTGTATTAATAGTAGGGCGGTTAATAAAATTACTACCTAGTATTGTTTTCCAATCCCACGATTTGATGATCTTCTTGACCACCTTCATGGAGCAAGTGTCTTTTCTAAAATTCACTTACGAAGTGGCTACGATCAGATCCGTATGCGTCCCGGGGATGAGTGGAAAACCGCGTTCAAAACAAGAGATGGGTTGTATGAGTGGATGATCATTCCATTCGGGTTGTCTAACGCACCAAGTACGTCCATGAGGTTGATGAATCATATTTTTAAACTGTTTATCGGTTGGTGTGTCGTCGTTTATTTCGAATACATTTTGGTATTTAGCAACAATGAAGCTGAACATCTCCGCCACCTCCGAGAAATTATTTTGGTTCTACGCACTCAGAAATTATTTGCTAACCAAAAAAAATGATCACTTTCTAATTCAGGAAGTTATTTTTTTGGGTTATTTGATTTCGGGAACGGGCATTCGTATGGATACAACAAAAATCTCAGCAATTACAACATGGCCGCCGCATACATCATTACATGACGTGCGCAACTTTCATGGTTTGGCGTCGTTTTACCGCTGGTTCATTCGGGGGTTTAGTACGATTGTTGCCCCGATTACGGAGTGTCTAAAAAGCATCAAATTTGTGTGGAATACATCAGCCCAATCGGCCTTCGAACAGCTCAAAAATGATGTGACCGAAGCTCCGGTTTTGGCGTTTCTAAACTTTGAACACGTTTTTCAGGTGGAGTGCGATGCTTCTGGGCTCTGAATTGGTGGTGATCTCAGTCAATTAAACAGGCCTATTGCTTTTTTTAGTGAGAAACTCAGTGACACGAGACGGTGTTATAGCACGTACAATTAAGAATTTTATGTCATTTGTTAATACAAATAAACCGTAAAAACGTTTATTCATATTTAGCGATCTCTTTGTGTTTTGTTGATAACAAATATAAATTTATCATAAGTAAAATTATAAGAATACATGTTATTTTTGTAAAGTATATACATTTGGTCATTTACATAAAATGTTGTAATAATTCATTTGTTGTAATAATTTCATAGGATGGGTAGTATCCAAGACCCATGACCCATACCCATGGAGCTAATCCATAACCCATGTCCCAAGACCCATGACCCAATGTATAGATACATTGTATCTTGTTGGGTAACCAAGGCTCATACCATGACCCATGACCGGTTTGCAACCCAAACCCGGTGGTTCAACCCAATTTGCTCGGATCCTTTGGATTACCTTTCGACGGATCCCCAGTGGGGGATCCATGGGAACTGAGCTACAATAGAGATTTTGCCTATAAATAGTGAGTCATTTCTTCATTGTTACTCACCCTTCTTCTTACAAACTCTCTCATATATTATCTCTCTCTAATCTCATATCTCTTGATCTATCTAGTAGTTCTTCTTTCTTTTGTTGTGATTCTCATATAGGTCCTTCTCAAAGGCGAGATCACGAGATACTACAAGTCATCGAAGCAAGGGTCCTTGATTGATTTGCTCCTCTACAAGATTTTGTAGCAAGATCTTGTATTTCATATTTCACATAGTTGTTGTGTAATAGTTATGTTGGTTTGGTCCATAGTGTTAAGGACTCGATATTTAGCTTTGTCTGGGATAAAGTGTAGCGGCGTTGTGAGGCTTCTCCGCCGTGTTGAAGGAGCTTGTTGACATAGTTCTTGAACTCTCGAGTGAAGAACTCGGGGAGTGGAGTAGGGCAAGGAAGGTGTCCTTGTAGCCGAACCACTATAAATCACTTGTGTCACTACTCTTTATCCTTTACTTTACTTGCTTTCGTTATTTACTTTACTTATTGCTTTATACTTCCTATGCATCCATACGAATTCACTTAAGATCGAATCTAAAGTTTTTGAAACTTAACTTAAAATCAGCAAAACTATTCAACCCCCCTTCTAGTTTTTCCAATTGGCATCAAGAGCAAGGTTTACAAAAGTTTTAAAGTAAATTGTATTTTAAAAACTTTTCGATCATAATGAGTCTTGAAAATTATACAGAACGGCAATCTATGCAACGACCTCTACTACTTGAAACAAATGGTTTTATTTATTAGAAAAATAGATTTGAAACTTATGTGAAGTCCAAAGATATTGATCTTTAGTACATCATTGATGAAGGTGACTTTCAAGCCACTACAAAAGATGATAAAACCGGCAACGAAATAAATATCCTTCATGATCGCCTCTTCGACGATCAAAAGAAAAATCTTTCAAAAATAGTGAGGCAAAAATGGTCTTATATAATGCCTTACCCAAAAGGAATTTGAAAGAATTTCTATGCTTAAAACCTCTAAAGAAATTTGGAATTCTTTAGTTGTAACTCACCAAGGAAAGCAACAAGTTGAAAAAACAAAATAGATTTATTTGTTCAACAATATGAACAATTTTCAATATCGGATGACGATAGTATAGATAATTCTTTTGATAACTTTAATACTATTATTACTTCATTACAAGCACTTGATGAGTCTTTTTCCAATCGTAATCATGTCGGAGATATCTAAGGCGCTTCCATCTAAGTGGAGATCAAAGGTGACGCCATCGAAGAATCAAAGACTTGTCAATCCTCACTCTCGACTAACTCATAGGCAATCTAAAGGTCTATGAGCTCGTCCTCGCTAAAGGCTCTGAAGCCTCAAAAGAATAGAAAGAAAATCACAAATCTCTTGCCTTAAAATCCAAGACGGTCTCAAGTGATGAAGAAACCTCATCTTCGGAAAGTGATGACGAAGAGTATGCCATGGCGGTACGGGATTTCAAGAAGTTCTGTAGAAGAAAATGAAGATATATCAAGCAACCATATGACGACAAGAAGGGGTTCCGGAAAGGCAAAGAAGAGAAGAAAGCAAAGGACGAATGCACATGTTTTAAATGTGGGGACCCTAATCACTTCATTAGTGAGTGTCCCAAACGTGATGAACAAAATGCGTTCGTAAGTGGTTCATGGGGAATGAGTGAGGAGGAGAACGAAGAAATTTGTCTTATAGCAAATGACTCAAATGAGGTATGTCTCAAATCTCTTTATTATAGTAGCTCATCATTAGATGATGAATCATTACATCGTGAATATGATAAACTTTGCAAAATTAGTTTAGAAGTAATTAACTGAAATAAGATTTTGAAAAACAAAAATGAACGATTAGAAAAGGAAGTCATTAAGCTAAAAGACAAATTAAAATGTTTAGAAAAGGGAAGAAAGTAGACAATGAATGTAAGCTTTGTGTTCAACTTCAAGCGTTAGTGGATAATCTTGATTCCAAGATTGCTAGAATGAGTACTAATACTCTTGATATAATACTTGATAGTGTTAAAACATGAAATAACCAAAGGGTTTAGGTGTCCGGGAACTTCTTCGCATCAACTAGCGAGATTAAAGAAACATAATTCGTTAAAGCTATGAAAAACAAGCTACTGTAGTCATGGATCCCACGGATCCCTTGAAAAAGGAACTGTCTAGTGTAAATCCAGGGATCTGTGGGTATGTACCAGCAAACAATAGAAATAATCCAACCACATCATACAGAATTGACTTTGTTATTGTTAACAAGAAGAAACCAACCCATGTTACTATTAGAAATGTCAAACAACCACCTCCACTAAAACAAAATCAAAGTTTTATGAAAAACAAATGTCCATCATTTTTTAAACCAAACACATTTATAAGAAGACCAAATAATGTTTATCAGAAGTAACCACCATCAAATGGGATGGAATCTAATGTACAAAACGGTTTCCATTTTAAAACTTTATCTTGTGGAATGCTTTCTCACCTTTTTCATATATACCTAACATGAATGAAATATATAACACTAATGGACCCATGAAAAATGGGGACCAAACTTTTGAGTTAATTGTTTTCTTTGGTGTGCTTAAAGGTCGACTTAGATCCGGATCAATGGATAAAGGATAGCGGGTGCACGAGGCACAAGACGGTAACAAAGATTTGTTTTCCACAAACGAATCCTTCAATGGAGGAAATGTGGTATTTGGTAATAGCAAGAGCAAAATCATCGGTAAAGGTACAATTTCTCACAAATCCTTAACTATTAACGATGTATGTCACGTAGAAAACCTAAACTTCAATCTTCTAAGTATAGGACAAATATGTGATAAAAAGTTCAACGTACTTTTTAGTGAAACCGGTAGTAAAATATTGAAAAACGGTATTACTATAGGAAGAGGCATTAGAAAACATGGAGTCTATGTCATTAAAATCGGTAATGAACCAAAAGACAAATTTTGTCTTACTTCTATGGATGATACTTCGTTCGGGGAGTTTTGTGCAAGTGCGCTTGTTATGAGGACCACTACACGACTCACACAAGGAAGAAACTTTATTCACTTGGCGTGAAGACTTAGGATTTTCGTAGAAGCTCATTAGGAATTTAACCTGATCTTCAAGCTCGAGCATCCTACGGTCGGAATATTATGAGTCAATGAGAGGAAAAGAGATTGCCTTTACGGTTTTGGGCAACTCGCAGGGGTCATTCCAACTTTCATTGTCATAGAGAGCAAGGTCCTCTATTATACCCCACGATTCTTCAGCGGTGAGATCACTAAGTTTTCCACGGCCGCTTGGTCAATGGATCGCTTAGTGGGAAGTTGACATGATCGTAAAGAGTTGGACTTGAAGCCAAAGATCAATTCCGTGATGAGGACTCTATGGAGTAAGTCCTTGAATCGAGTCCATGCCTCATAGAGATTCACCTTGCGTTGTTGGAACATCAAGATATCATTCCTAAACTTAGTAGTACTCCCGGTGGGAAAAATTGAGCAAGGAAGCGAGAGGTGAGATCATCCCACTTGAGATGGAGCCAGTGGGAAGTCGCTCAAGCCAATTACTAGCTTGGTCCCGTAGAGAATTGGAAGAGGCAGACGCGTGGTCTCCCGAGTAGTAGCATCGAGGTCGATGGAATCGACAATTTAAGGAAATCCTTAAGATCTTGATTAGGATCTTTGGAGCGAAGTCCATGGAATGCACATCCGTTTTGCACCTGCTGGATGGTGTCGGATCGCGGTCGTAGTTTGGGCTTGGTCGGGAAGCTCAATGGTGTTTCTATAGCCTATGTGGCTTGGATTTGAGTATTCACCAAAGTACGGCCTCTTGGCGGTCATTTGGTGGTGGGTTGATGAGTGGTGGTTGGTTATCACCTTCCATGATGAAAAGTGATGGGATTACTAACAAAGGTTACGAAGAAGGGGGATAAACTACGAGGAAGCTAAAAATAAGAAAAAGTCTTACTTGATAGGAATCAAGCAAGGAAACCTAAGCGAGGTGGACTCTAACTAGCTATTCTATTCCCAAGCAGTGGCGCCAAAAACTTGATACGCTTACAGTAGCGTTGGGGTCAAAGGAACTTCCTTTCGTCGAGCAAGTTTTTCAAAACCCTAGGCAGTGAACCTAATCGTTGTAGTGTAGTATTAGGGTAAGCCACGGGTATTGATATCGTTCTCTAGGGTAATAGGAATGCTAGTGAGAAGTTACTACGCTTAAGGTTGGGGTTGAGGAAGATTATTTTTTTATCTTTTTTATATTTTTTAGGAAATGGAAAGGTACGAATCTTGGGGTTTGGATTTGGGGGGTTGGTATTTCTACCGATTACTCTACTTATCTAATTATCTAATTAACTAAGCTAGGGGTAGTCTATGTCTATTGTTGTGTGCTCGTATAATGATTAAAATGTATTTACTTAAGTTTTATTACTCCTAGTTATCTCTATTTTTGGTTGAATTGTCCGTCCTTATTCTTAAGCGTTGTGTTTCTAAGGTCGTAGGGTATGCGTTATGCCTAACTCTTTGAAGCCACCAAAGTTTAATGACTACGAAATCTCTAGGATTCATAAACTTAACACTAAGGTATTCTTTGGATGTTTAGCCTACAATTCCACTAGTAAGTATATGCTAAGGTTCAAAAAAGATTAATCAAGCATTAATAACACAACGAATGACCTATCACAATACTAGGTCAATCACAATTAAGATAAGAGACAACCAATCAATATTCAATAACTAGGTTTCATATTACCTAAGCAAACACACAAGTAAATTAGCCGGACATGGAGAACATGCAAGCATACACACAATCAATTAAAGACATAATTGAATCAATGAAGTAAAACACTTATCTTGATGTAAAATAGGGTATGGAACCTAAAATCTTGTACAAGACGACCTTGGTTGGTTTAGGTTTTACTCCACAAAACTACCTCTTTAAAGCGAAAATTTTGGATTCTATATAGTGTTACAAGCTGCGACGCGTCACTCTTTAATTGTGGCCGTCGGATCACCGTCATTAAGTTTTCGTCTTGTACGTTATCATCGTGACGGCGTCACCTTATGCTGTGGCGTCATCGCCTTGATCTCGGCGCCGTCTGATCAAATCTAGGTAAATGCAGTGCTGCGGCCTACTCTTTTAAAACACGATGTAGTCACTTGTAAATAAGCAATTTAGCTCTTGGTCGTCACAAAACATGTTGTGGCGTCGCATTTATGTGATGTAAGTAGCCTTTAGTTCCAGCTGACTTGAGTGTCTTTATTCTTCACTTTGGCCATTTTCTTGTATATTCACGCCTTTTCGTCCGAATAAGTGTCATTCCGACAATTTGCCATCAAGAGACCTAAAAGTGAAAAGGAGCGAAATTAAGTAGTAGCGGATACAAAGTGATCAATTAAGGGCTTAAAAGACCCTCAAAAGGTACCTTTTAAATCCTTATCACGCTCCTCTTTGCCCATGGGTTTTGGGTCATGGGTCATA